>OZ007591.1:318400378-318695602 GCA_963931845.1 Maratus michaelseni
GTCTAACTTTGATGGAACAAATTAGATGATATTCTGGGGGGCTTGACTGAAAACTATATATTGTTTGCAGATATTTTTATCCTTACTTTTTCTTTAGAAGTTTAAACCTGCATCGAAGAAATATTACATATTGATAAAAAATGGTACTTCTCTATTATCCCGTTGACCACTTTTCATAACAAAGAACTATTGCCAAATAAACGAGAGAATGTTGCCATTGGAATATCAAAATAAAATATAAGAATTTAAGGACACAATTGTTATTTTAATTAATGAAATAACTAATAAATTAGTAAAACTTAATGAAAAATACATGCAAATGTCGAGTTAAAAACCACTTGATGACGTAACAAACACGTATAATGCTTCTGACATCAAGTAAGTGGGACTGAATTTTTGGCATTTAATCTTACAGTTTGGCGATAGTTTTTTATTATGAAAAGTGGTCTACGGGATAATGGAGCAGTACCTAAAAAATATTAGATTTCAGTGCGAAATCCTCGCACGGGCCCTCTGGTAATGAAGATAATGTTTAAAAGAAAATTGATTATGGAAGGCATTCAGCACAAGTCTCTTAACACCTCTCCCCCCCCCCTCCCCCTTCACTCTCAAAGGTCTGCTAAAAATAATTTATGCTCAGTTGTTTCAAGTTAATGAAAATGCTAATATTTAAAACTTCTAAAATGGTGTTAAATTATCTTCTTTTATTAGCATTCATACATTGAGTTGCATCATGATTTATATATTAATAATGTGTAAAATTCCATGAAACAATTAATAGGGAAAAATGGACTATGCTTATAACTTATTAGCATACGTTTTTATGTACTATTAGTTGATTTATATATATATTCTGGCATGTTTGTATTGCTGAAGCAAAGAGTGGGTCCGCTTAACCAAGCTTCCTCATTGTCCGCTTCAATACTTGTTAATTTTAGCAATGTCTGACTTAAAAATTTACTTCTGAATTCTATTTTTATCTAAATAAAGGGAGAAATTCATTCACACTTAGACAAGTTTTGTGAAATAAAAGCAGAAATTTTACAACTTTCACAAAAATGAGTGGCTATTGAATTTGCTCTAGCAAGCACATTTTTTATTATCACCAGATATGCGGACATACTATCTTCAATCAAAAAGGGATTTGTGATTTATTATTTTAAATAGTTATTGAAATGTGCTATGTAGCATTTACACTTCATTTATATCACTCATTAACCCTCTCACTGACAAGCCTGTGTTAATACATTCACTAAGCTCCAGGTTTCATTGCTATATAAGTACTAGGACTTCCCTCAAAGGGATTAGTCTGAGTGATATTGCTGAGAACATAAAGTTAACAATTACGATATAAAGAAGATATCAACAAGAATCTAAGTGAATATACAGCATATGATAGACAAGAGATAGATAAAGATACAACATATGAAAAATAGCAAATTAAATGATATAATTACAAAATATCATATATAAATTCATATACTGTTATGTTTTCATATGCATTTTTTTTTTATAACATTTGGCAAATAATCTCATTTTCTTAAGCGGGAATTGCTCAAAACTTAAAAAAAAAAAAAAACGCCGGATCTTTTAAAACGATATTTTTAAAGTCACATAATCAGATTTGCAGCCAATAGCGTATTTTAGCAAGTGTAGTTTAGCGCTAATTTAATTTTTGCAAGATTTTCTTTGTGACAAATATCTAAATAAAATATTAAAAAATAAAACATTAAATATTGAAATATTAAATCAAATATTTAATATTTGAATTAAAAAAATTTCCTTTGTTTATTTGTATAACTATTTATAGAAACTCGTATACTTCAAACCACATTGATAACATGCTTTGCTACAAACGTGTCTACCAGTCTAACTACTCGTATGTCTTAGCTGTGTCTCTCTCCGAACTCATCTGTCTACTGTCTCTCTACTCTTCTGTATACCCGTCTCAGTATCCGTCTGTCTTTCTACCCGACTCTTTAAACGTGTCTCTACCTGTCTCGCTTCCCATTACACTACTCGTCTATCAACACGTCTGTCTGTCTATATACCCCTCTCTCTACCCGTCTGTCAAGTCGTCTCTGTACTCGTCTCTCTATCCACCACGCTACCCGTCTCCCTACCCATCTCACTTCCCCTCTGTCAACCCTTTTTTGCACCTGCCTCGCTACCCGTCTGTCTATTCGTTTCGCTACCCGTTAGCTTATCTCTGTCGCTATCCGTCTCTCTACCCGTCTGTCTACCCTTTTGTTTACACGTCTATCTATCTCTCGCCAACTCTTCCCAATATTTAAACAATTTAGTAAACGGAAGCCGTTTATCTGTTATTAAATGCAAACAGGAGTAATTTGTGTGTGTAATCAGATGCAATTTTTTTAAATACATACATAAACCAGCATAATAATTCACCAGTTTTATTTTCATAGTAGTTTATGTCATTTGACAGTAAATCTCAACTTCTTCAACCCGAACTGCGTCAAGCTTTTTAAAAAAGCCCCAAGGTCCATATAACTGGGAAGGGGAATTGTCCTCAGGGCTATTAGATACATGTTATTAAGTTAAGTGAAAGTTTCGTAATCGGGTTCGCAGCCAATTTCTTATGTCAGAAAGGGTGGCTTCACGCCATTTTAAATTCATTTCTGTAACTTTCTTTTTCTTTTTTTGGTGGGTGGTTGGGGGGGGGAAGGGTTCCAAATATATACACTTAAATTCAAACTTTTGCCCCCATGTTAATATTAGTGTTGTTTGTATTATCAATTAATACTTTGTTGATCGAGCTTCATTCGAAACAAATGTAAGAGACTTCTACAGTTTTTTTTTCTAGGAGAAAGTTCCGTAATCGGGCCCTAAGCTAATCGGGGAATTTAATATCATTATTGTTTCTAACTCTTATAGAGTTAAAACAATATTGTTGCTAGCATTACTCTTGTTTGTGACCAACCTCTTCTGTGTATCTGAATAGGGAAAAGTTCCGTATCATGTACTGGTTGGTGCCAAAGGCAGTTGTAGAATCTTACAAATTTTTCTAGAGAGCGGAAAAACATGTTTTTTAAAATATTTACAAATATACGTTTATTAAACCATGTTTTTGAGCCATTTTAAAAAATTAAGTACGGTGCTAAAATAAAATTTTATTGCCATTTTCGATATTTTAATAAGAAATGAAAATACATAACAAACAAATTTAACAAAACTAAGCCATTTTTGGGTACTTCTCTATTATCCTGTCGACCACTTTTCATAACAAAAAACCATCGCCAAACTAAGATTAAACGCCAAAAATACAGTCCCATTTACTTGATGCCAGAAGCATTATACGTATTTGTTATGCCATCAAGTGGTTTTTAATTCGACATTTGCGTGTATTTTTCATTATGTTTTACTGATTTATTAGTTATTTCATTCATTAAAGTAACAATTGTGTCCTTAAATTCTTATATTTTATTTATTTTGATATTTCAATGGCAACGTTCTCCCGTTTATTTAGCGTTACAGTTTGGCGATAGTTTTTTGTTATGAAAAGTGGTCGACGGGATAATAGAGAAGTACCCATTTTTTGTGATAAATAATTGTTATTGCCAGGGGGGCAAATTGTAAACAATTAATAAGCGAACTAAAAAAATTACCGGAAAAAACTTGTGGGAATCTCAAGAAAGAAATATCTGATATAAATAGCATTTAAAATCTTAAAATGGAGAAGTGGTCCGTATAAAAATGCAAAACATTATACACCTGATATAAGAATTTTTTAATTTTTTTATATTTCCGAAAGCACAGATAAAAGGGTAAAAATCCCGGCACAGATGCCATATACTCACCACGTTGGCGCGATTTTTCCCCCGCCCTATTTGCGAAAACTGTTTGTTGTGTTTGTTTACTTTTATTTTTTATTTTAATTCTATAGATTATTTTTATATGTATATCAATATTAATTTAGGCACAGATGTCATATACGCACCAGATTGGCGCGATTTTCCCCCCGCCAATTTGGCGAAAACTTTGTTTTTGAATATTAGTTACAAATACCATACAATAATAGCATGTAATTTTTTATTTCAATATAAAAATAAAATAACGTAATAAATGAAATAGCTCCTATTATTCAAAAATGGGAAATAAAAATAAATAAATGATAGTTTGATATAAATAAATATTGATATATATAATAAAAACAATTTATAGAATTAAAATAAAAAATAAAAGTTAATAAACAACAATTGAAACAAAATAACCGGGTTACCATGTGAGGCATAAAATTGCCATTTTGTTACAATCGCGCCAATGTGGTGCGTATATGACATCCGCGCCTTTATTTATATCAAACTATTATTTATTTTTATTTCCTTTTTTAAAATAATAGAAGCTGTTTCATTTATTACGTTATTTTATTTTTATATTGAAATAAAAAATCACGTGTACTATTTGTCACACTATTTGTAACTAATAGTCAAAAACAAAGTTTTCCCCAAGCTGGTGGAGGGAAAAATCGCACCAACGTGGTGCGTATATGACATCTGTGCCTTGTTTCATTTCACATAGAGGTACTGCTCTATTATCCCGTCGACCACTTTTCATAACAAAAAACTATCGCCAAACTGTTAGATTAAATGCCAAAAATGCAGTCCCATTTACTTGATATCAGAAGCATTACACGTGTTTGTTACGTCATCATGTGGTTTTTAACGCGACATTTGCGTGTATTTTTCATTATGTTTTACTGATTTATTAGTTATTTCATTCATTAAAATAACAATTGTGTCCTTAAATTCTTATATTTTATTTATTTATGTATTTTGATATTTCAATGACAACGTTCTCCCGTTTATTGGTGATAATTTTTTGTTATGAAAAGTGGTCGACGGGATAATAGAGAAGTACCCACATATGTATTGGTACTTTTATGTTAACTTGGCGCAGTTGATAAATCGCCAAATATTTTTCTCATAACATCTTCATATTGCATTCATTTCATTTAAATATAAATCTTTCACTGATTTCATTTGAAATACATACATTAAAAATACACGTCTTTCACTCATTTAATTTAAAATACACGCCTTTCACTAATTCCATTTAAAATACTAAAAAGGAAAAGAAAATAAGAAATAATGCCACAAATCGAAACCTTTTATTTAAACATCAAAGAATTGTTCCTAACATACACACGCGAAATAAAAAAGCTGCTAATGGTGTGATTTACGCCAAATCTCTAATACTAATACTACTCTTACTAATCTCTAATACTTTTCAAACAGAAAAAATTCCAGATTAACTTTCCATTTTTATTAAATTGAAATCTATTTTATTGTGCTGAATATTAGTGCTTGCATATTTTTTTGCTCCATGTATTCCATGAACTTTTCAATTCCGATTGTCTACGAAAATCTCCCACCGGTGAAAATGACGTACGCACAAAATTTAGTGACGTATGTACTTTAATTGTGCTTTTTTATCTATTTTTTTAATATAACTTCCAAACGGTTTGACACTTATTCTTGGTAATAAATAGACGACGTTGTCACCTTTATAGGTACCTGCTGTAAAAATTTGAACGAAATCCGTTAAATATTTTTTGAGTTATGCTTGACGAAAGGTTTTAATATCCATCGTAGCTATATATGGGGCAAAGTAAAACTGTGCTGTGTATGAGTCTTCGTTGCACTCAGACAATTATTTAAAGTAATAAAATTCTATTGATTTAATGCACTGAGCAATGAATAAAATTCTCAAGGATTACATTCATATTTGTAATTAAGTTTTTTATATTCAACGTTGAAAAATTAGCTTCTCTGAGCATTTAAAACAAAATGCAGAGAAAAAACATTACAGATTTGCCCTTTTGCAAGACTGTCAGAGGGTTAATTCAAGTTGTACCTTTTACATTTCATTCTCACCAATAAAATTGCAGAAAAATAGAATTAATGATATTGTTTTGCCATTTAAACTCCTGAGCTAAGACAACAACCAAGAAAAGATTTTCTGTGAAAGATTTTGTTTTGTCATGGGCTCCTAAAGGTGTGTGGAGATTGTGAAAGTTCTTAGTTAACTCTACTTCATTCTGAATAAAAGGTTTTTGTACCATAGCTTTGGAAACACTGATCTAGAACACAATATACATTTTTTTTTTCTCTTCTGAAAATAGTCATCCTATCAAACATTAGTTTTTCTTTTTTTTTTTTCTATATGTGTAAAAAAAATAAAGTAGATACTTTATTTTCTGGTTCAACTGAATGATCATTTAGATGATGAATTGGTTCCTTTTTGTCATTCTAATGCATGGCCATTGGTCAGAAAACTACTTTTATTTTGTGGCAAACTACAACTTTTTTATCGAAAAATACTTTAATATTTTGTCAAAGAATTCAATCTACTCTCAAAATTGAGGACACGGATTAAACCCGTCGTTATATTGTGTCTCTTGGGCTCTAATCAGATAGATGAAATGTAACCAACGGCATTAAAGAATTAAAAAAAGAACTTTCAAGAAAATGTTTTCCATTTGTCACTAAAATGATAGTCAAAATGTCGAGAAATCATGTTCGAGAAAATTTAATTAGTGGGTCACCATGGGTCAGGGACAAGCTAATTGTATCTAAAAAACGATTCAAACAATTTTGACTAAATTTTGTATCCTACCATTTTAGGCACCAGAAAACTATTGGGCTAGGTCACATGTTTGAGAAAATTTGATTGGTGGGTCATTTTGGGTCACCATGGGTCAGAGTCAAGCTAATTGTATCTAAAAGAATGGTTAAAACGATTTTCACTAAATTTTGTATCCTACCATTTTCGGGCGCGATAAGACTATTGAACTGGGTCACATATTTGAGAACTTTCGATTAGTGGGTCAACGCGGGTCAAGTTAATTTTATCAAAAGCGGCTCTAATGATTTTGATTAAATTTTGTACCCTACAAGTTTCGCGCATGAGGAAATCATTGGGTTATGTCACATGTCCTAGAAAATTTGATTAGTGGGTCATTTTTGGGTCACCGTGCGTCGAGCTAATTTTATCTAAAAAATGGCTCAGATGATTTGAACTAAATTTAATATCCTACAGTTTTAGGGAACAAGAAGACTATTGGGCTAGGTCACATGTTCGAAAAATTTCGATTAGTGGATACTTTTGGTCATGGGTCATTATGGGTCAAGCTATTTTTATCTTAAAAACGGCTCAGACCATTTGAACTAAATTTTGTATCCTATGGTTTTTGGGCAAGAGAAAATCATTGGGCTAGGTCACATGCTCGAGAGAATCTGATTAGTTGGTCACTGCGGGTCAGGCTAATTTTATCTAAAAAACGGCTTAGACTATTTTGACTAAATTTTATATCCTATGGGTTTCGGGCACGAGAAGACAATTGGGCTTGGTCTCATGTCTGAGAAAATTTGATTAGTGAGTCATTTTGGTCATGGGTCATGATATTTGAACTCAAAACTAATTTTGACTGAGCTTTGTCATCCTTGCTCGTACTTACCATATTTTATGCACAACCAACCATGCATTACATAAATTTTATTTGCTATTCTTACAGTAATTTGTCGTTGGCATTCGCAAAATTGCAGAGAACACATTTTGAATAAAACAAGCAAGTTGCGATCACATGATTTGAAGAATGGCACATTTTTTGCTGTTTTCTGTTTCCTGAGGTACCATTAAAAGCAGTATCAGTGCTTGCTGCAAACTACTGATTTTAGGTAGCTTTCAATACAAAAAAGTATAAAGCTACCTATTGCAGCCGTTCGGAAGAAAGCAATTCCGGAAAATTTCGATATATTTTCACCGATCATGACCTCCAGACTCCAAAACCACCCTCCGTTCAAATGTTAATTTATATATATATATATATATATCTGATCTATGTCATACGATAACGCTCGTATTTATAAATTAATTTTGATGAAACTAATTGTGTGTATTAAGCTCACCAATGCCTCGACCGAGTTTGTTGGCCAGCTTGGTCTGCCATCTTGTTTCAAGTTTCAATATAGCGGCCACTGAAAAATTTAAAACTAAAATAAATATACAAAAAAGTTAAAAATTCAAATTTATTTTTTAATTAAGTGTTTGGCCTTGATACAAGGATTCCAGAGCATTTTTTGTTTTACCTCTATCTTAAAAAATGGCTGAGATAGAGCAGTTTGAAATTCTAGGGTGGCTGACATTTTGAAACACGACAGCACATTACAAAAAACCAACGATTAATTTATGAGTTTTAGTGAACGCGGTTTCTCGCAAATTATTTTCTTTCATTGTTGTAATCATTTTCCCAATCATACGCAACCTATATATTCATATCCGTTAGCGCCAAATTCTCGCCAAACTTGGCGAAATACTGCCAAATTTGGCGACCAAAATAAGTTTTCATAAATGAAGCCATATTTGGCTATAGCTCAATAATTTGGTGAATTTCTTATTCAAATTCAGTATTAACAAATCTTTTGTAAACGTTTTCTTTGCATTTTAGCTTACTGTTTTCGAGTAACATTAGCTAAAATTTTAAAACTAAGATATAGGAAAGCTACCTTTTCCTCCCGGTACAGGCCGGAAGGACTTTTTTATATTGCACTATTCACTACATTTTTTAAAAGTTGCACACTACATTATAAACTACTAGAAAAAGTAGCAACTACTGTAGTTTCACTACTTTCTAAAAAAAAAAAGGTATTAAGTTTGAAAACTACTAACTACTGTATTTCAACAAAACCATGATATGGGGAAAGAGTATTTAAAAATTATAAAAATTGAAGTGCAATATTCAAGATAATATATTTTTTTAATTTACTAAATAATGAATGTTGTGCAAAAAGTACATTTTCAAGTATGAAATAAAAGTTTGTTAGATGGGATTTTTAATTGTTGCAAAATAGGCCAAGAAGATATAGAAGTACAAGAAAATATAGAAATCAAGTACTTTCAAATATATTATTATTACTGGCTATTCAAATAATGTATCTTTTGATTTTGTAATCTATATATCATAGTGATAAAATATAATGGCATAATGGCCAGAATTCTAATTTGATCTTCTTTTAGGTTATAAAGATGATTGTAAAGTTGGTTCTATAGTTTCTTAAAAAATTACATTCCGTCAATAGAAGTTTAATGCGTTGTGTTTCATGTGATTCGTTATTAGTTGTATTACTTTATTAAATATTTGGTTGTTTAAATGTGAGTGATGCTTTGTTGTATTTATTTAGCTAATCTTTTTTTTTTTTTTTTTTAATTAGATTGAAGAAGGCTAAGGTATTAGCCAAGGAACAAGACCTCAAGGAAGTTCAAAGAGATTTGAGTTTGATTAAGTCTATGGCTGGTACGTTAACTGATTTTTTCTTGTGTCAGTATTTATTAATGTTAGTTAAAGGTTTCTCTTATCTACAAATTTATTTTTTAGCTGAATGTTATCAAATAATAAACACATTTGAGGTAGCTTCTTAAAACAAAATTGTCTAATCCAGCAACATTTTAATTACATTTTAAAGTGACATATACATACAGTAAGACTTTAATTGTTTTTGTAAACACAAAAATAATCACTCTTTCAAAAAAAAAAAAAAATCCAGAAGTATTGAATAATTAAAAGTAATAATAATTATTATTTCTTCTATTACAGTAAATCTTTCACAGCTTCACTCATATATATTTTAAATGTTATTTAAGCTTCAAATTAATAATTTTTTTGAAAGAATGTAAAAAATGTTACAAAATCTGAATGTTACTGAGTCTTAAAAATCATGTATTATAAATACAAACGCAAAATGTATTAATTAGGACAAAAAGTAGTAAATGGTTGCTCATTTGAATATAGTCTGCTTATGAATAAATTTTTGACTTTTTTCAAAATTTTAAGAAATAGTACCTAATTTGTATCTAGGTATAGAAAAAAATATATAAAAAAAAATTGCTAAATTATTGAATTTAAAATATTTTCTACTAAGCCTATGCAGTATTGGTATGTTACAGTATTTGTAAAACACTAAGAAAATAAATACACATTTGAAATAAAGAGTATTATATCAGAAGTATTTTTTTTTTACTCCCACATTTAACGAGCAGGGAAGACCGAGCTAAGCTCAGTCAAAATTATCTTTGAGCGTTATTTTTTCATTTGGCGCCAAGCAAATGTTTTGACATTGGTAATTTTAAAAGTGAATTTTCCCTATCGTATGTACCCTGATTTGTTGAATTCTGTTTTTGAGAACATTCTACGGACTCTGATTAGTTGAATCATGTATTTTGGCTCCTATTAAGAATTTCTAGAAAATTCCTTCAGATTCTAAATGCCAACTTTTTAGCCAAATGTCGCCAAGTTTGGCAACATTCTTTCATTTAGCGCCAAGCACATGTTGAGTAAGTTCTATGTACCCCGATTGGTTCAATTATATTTTCGAGAACGTTCTATGGACTCTGGTTGGTGAATCATGTATCTCGGCTCCTATTTGGAATTTCTAGAAAATTCCTTCAGATTCTGAAAGCCAATTTTATAGCCAAATTTGGCAATATTTTTTTCATTTGGCGCCAAGCGTTTTGGCATTGGTAATTTTAAAAGTCAATTTTCCCGCCAATGTCACCAACACTTTTTAAGATAAAAGTAGCTTGACCCATAATGACCCATGACCAAAATGACCCACTATTCGAAATTTCTCGAACATGTGACGTAGCCCAATAGTCTTATCTTTTGCTAAAACTGTAGGATACTAAATTTAGTTCAAATCTTCTGAGCCTTTTTAAAATAAAAATAGCTTGACCCATAATGACCCACTAATCTAATTTCCTCGAACATGTGGCCTAGCCCAATCATTTTCTCATGCCCAAAAACTGTAGGATGCAAAATTTAGTTCAAGTCACCTGTGACGTTCTTAAAATAAAAATAGCTGGACCCATAATGACCCATGGTCAAAATGATCCACATTCGAAATTTCTTGAACATGTGATGTAACCCAATAGTCTTATCATTCGCTAAAACTGTAGGATACTAAATTTAGTTCAAATCCTCTGAGCCTTTTTAAAATAAAAATAGCTTGACCCATAATGACCCATGACCAAAATGATCCACTAATTGAATTTCCTTGAACATGTGACCTAGCCTAACAATCTTCTCGTGCCTGAAAACCATAGGATGCAAAATTTAGTCTAATAGTCTGAACCGTTTATAAAATAGAATTAGCTTGACCTAAAAATGACCCACTAATCGAATTTTCTCGAATATGTGACCTAGCCCAATGATTTTCTCGTGTCCGAAACTTGTAAGATACAAAATTTAATCAAAATTGTTAGAGCCGTGTGTTAGATAAAATTAACTTGATCCGCATTGACCCATAAATGACCCACTAATTGAAAGTTCTCGAACATGTAACGCAGCCCAATAGTCTTCTCATGACCAAAAATGGTAGGATACAAAATTTAGTCAAAATCGTTTGAACCGTTTTTTAGATACAATTAGCTTGACCCTGACTCAAAATAACCCACTAATCGAATTTTCTCCAACATATGACCGAGCCCAATGGTTTTCTAGTGCCCGAAAATGGTAGGATACAAATTTTGTCAAAATCGTTAGAGCCGTTTTTAAGATAATGTTTGCATATACAGTATACCCACTAAAGTCCCTTGCGACCCTCTTAACTTCGGAACGGCTGTTGCTATATTCATAAAAATAGTGTCTGGGTATAGTAAAGTAGCCATGCGCTACTCATTGAAACCGCTTACTGCGCCACCTGGTGAAATGTTGCAGTTAGCGAGAAAAGAGATAGAGAAAAAAAGTGATTTACAAAGTTGTAGAGCATCATCGATTTTGTACGAAAAGATACATTGTGGACATTAATGCAAAGAATAGAACGGTTAAAACACACATTTGTCTTTTCGTGATTTCCTACACTGTGACGTGACAAAACAATCTTAGAAAGAAAAAAACAATTAGTTATAATAATATACCTTTATTTTAGATGTTCAAACTTCTCACCGTCAGCTGCAATGCATATTTGGATGCTTGTTTGAATTTCACATTAGAGCATAGATGGTGACATGGTGGCACAAACATCCGTAATAGCGTCGTTTAATGTCCTGCAATGTTTGTGGAGGGGTCGCACACACCTGCTGTTTCATAACTGCCTGTTTCTTTCTTTCTAAGATCATTTTGTCACGTCACAGTGTAGGAAATCACAAAAAAAAAAAAAAAAAAAATGCGAGTTTTAACCGTTCTATTCTTTGCATTAATGTCCTCAAGATGTGTTTTCGTACTAAATCGATGATACTCTACAACTTTGTAAATCACTTTTTTTTTTTCTATCTCTTTCCGTTTTCAAGATAGGAATGCCAACTCTGCAGCATTCCACCACATGGTTCTGTAGGCGATTTCATTGTGTAGCGCATGGCTACTTTACTATACCTAGACACCACTTTTATGAATATAGCAGCAGCTGTTCCGAAGTTAAGAGGGTAGGAAGGGACTTTAGTGGGCATACTGTATATATAACCACACACACACAAGATTTGCTCGTATTAGAATATATGATAAGATAAGTAAAGTATTTAGAATGAGTCTTCATTCATGGAATGATGATAGTATAACATACCACCTCCAAGATTTATTATTAAACATTGCAAAATACTTATTTAGGTTTCTGCATTTTTTATCTTTCAGTTTGAAATAAAGATAAGATGTTAAATTTGTTTATTGTCATATTCAAAAATTTTTTATATGAATAAAATAAACTTTCCTATATTTTTATCTACTACTTTTTTTTTTCTTTTCGTTTGTCAATCATTGTTACAATAATTAGTGGCTGGACATTTATTCCACACAGTCAAACTCTATAAAAAGCTTAGAAGCATTGAGTTGTAAATTTTTAACCTGATAGTAGTCGCGTCTTTTTTTAGAATTCTAGTAGTCTCACTCGGTCCATTTGCAGCCTTTGCCAGTTGGTCAAAAAAAGGGGGGGGGGGGATTTGCCGGTGTTACCAGAAGATGGAAAACTGATAACATAGGGGAAAAATATTGATTGATTTGAAAAGATAACATATTAACGCAATTATTATTTATTTACTGAATATAAGTATACATTCAGTTGTCATTTATATAAATGTTTTTAATATTTCTTAAAATAATAATAAATAATTTGACTAATTTATGAAGTTACAGTGAATTACTAATTAGAATAAATCTTCAATTATAAATTTCAAATCGTGATAGGGACAAATTACTTTTAAAGACAGAACTGTAAGGTGGTTTTTGACAGAGCTTTGGAACGAGCCGTCATTTGGAGTTGAAAAGGTACACTCATAAATTAAAAAAGGAGTTTGAAACCCTTTCAAACATTGCTATAAAAGGATGAACTTCATCGACGGTAATTCTGAAGGCTGGATTTCAAGCCGTACCAAAAACTCACACAGATTATATTTATACCATCAATAGCTGAAAATCTTCTAATTGAATTTTGAGTTGCAATGGTATATAGATGAAATGAGCAGGGACTTTAAAAGTTAAAGAACAGAACTTTTGAAATGACTAGTTAATGATGAAATTATCTATCTATAAACAAATAAATGAATTTTGAGAATAAGAACTTAAATTTCATGTAATTGCTGAATGAAAGTCAAACCTTCAAATACAATTGATACCGTAACCAAAACTGTCTACTCTGGTTTGGGCAAATACGTCACAGGTGCATGCGCAATTCAAAAGGCTAAACGTCCTCACAAAAATAGGACACACAAGCAGTGCTACTAAAGTAAGCCTCTTTAGGTGAATGGAGATCACAATGGAAAAGTGGATGTCATGAGGGGGGGTGGGGGGGGGGCGATAACCTTTTCTCACTAAGAACGGCTCAGAAACGTCAAATAAATACGCTAAAATTAAAAAAAACAAGGTGGAAGTTTTCTCACGGGACCCAGATTTTGGAAATGTCTGGGTGCCAGAGACCAAGAATTAGAAAAGACAAAGAGACTTAGAAAAAGGGGGGGGGGCATCACTGTTATGCCACCTCCCTCCCTCCCCCCCCCTTTTTTTTTTTTTTTTCATATTCAAGGTACAAAATTTTTGAATGAGTTTTTAACTGTTATTTCATAAGAGAAAAAGTAATTTTTTTTTTCTTTCATACAAATATTTTTAATTGTTTTATTAGCATGTATTAATTGACACACAAAGTTTTTAATGAAAAACTTTTATTTATGCATGAAATTTCTCTTTTAGCTCCATCTCAAATGAAACTCAAAGAAGAAGAAGCAAATGTGGAAATGTTGGATGCAACACAAACACTAGAAGAAAACGATATGGAAGAGAATTAGAATATTTCATTCTCTTTTGCTGTTTTTTTAGCCATGTATATAAGTAATTTGAGGAAAAATAAATTTCTATCCAACTTAAAGAAAAATATTTTTTCATTTTGTAAGTCAAATTTTGTGACATTTGTTATCTATTTTTAAGTGCTTAAAAAAATATCATTTTTCCATATTTGGTAAATCTTAATTTTATAGTAATTCTATCATTGCTATAATGCAAGTGAATCATAAATTACTTGCTTCTGCATTGTGAAAATTATGAACCAAAATCAGAGTTACGGTTGAAGAGAAACATCCTGTATTTTTGACTGAATAAATGGATTGTGATGGATGCAGATGCCTCACTTTTAGCCACCTTTTAAAAAAAATTGTCAGTTTTAGTCACTATTTTTTTAAGTCACTTTTTCTCACTAATAGTGATTAAGTGACCAGAAGTTTGTTAGCCTACGAAAGCTGGCTCAATCATATTTAGTCATATAATGTGACCACGGCCTGTCTCTAAAGTTCAGGCACTACCAGAAAATGTTGTTTAATAAATAATAGTATAAAATTAAAGAAAAACATATTATTTACTTATTATATTCTATAAAATTATTCAAATAAATCATATCAAAATAAATAAATGGGTACATTATCATAACTTAGATAAAAATCATTAATGTCTGTAACTATACAATGTCTCAAAAGTTTGGGCACTGTGGAAAAAAAAATACATCATTTAACCAGGGTGTCTATTCCAGATCAGCAATGAATATCCCTGACATTTCCAGGTTTTCCATACCAATAAAAGAAAAATTGCAGGTATCGAGATTTTGTGATGTTACGCACAAAAAATCTTAAAAGTTGTCAATTTGAGAGTGAAACTTTCACAACTGATTCTGAGGCACAAAATTACTGATTTGTTACATAATATTTTGCAAAATTTCCAAATTGTTGAACTTTATACAGGCTAAACATTTTGCAGATACACACTTTTAGCATCAGGTTCTACCCATTTTGTGTAAGCAGGATGACATTCTTTATCACATCAGTCACAGTTAAATACAGATTGCTTTGACATATTTTAATACAAATAATAAATATTCAATAAATTAAGCTAACAAATGTTCAATTCCCAAACAAAAATAAGTAAGCAGAATGAAACACCTAATCAATCCTACAACATTCAGTAGAAAGTTTCAGTGAAACTGGAACTGAAAATCTCTGAGTTATAAAGGACTGAAAGGAGGTAGACCAAATGGTTTGCAAGAGAGGTTAAAATGCTCTTTACAGTACTTATGAAGAGCAAAGTTTGATTTTAATGGTGTTGTAATTTCAAATCCTTAGTTTTATAAGAAACTTTTTTTTAAGTTCAAAATTTTCCAACTTTTTCTCAGAATTTTCAAATTTTCCTGACTTTTCCTCAGAAATGGTGAATTTCCCTGACTTTTGCAGGTGGCTAGACACCCTGTTTAACACTTTTACTGATGCTATTTGTTAATAGTATTTTCTTGGTTAGATCACTTCAAATAATTGTGTTTCCATTCAATCAATTACTTTTTGGAATCTTATTTATGACTGAGAATTTTTTTTTCACTTTTTTTTTTCATTCTTTCAGTTCTTTAGTAGAGTCATATTGCTTTCCATTCTTGTATACTTCACGGGAAGGTACCCCACATGTTTCGGTCGAAATTGTTATTTCTAGCAAGCACTCTGCATATTCCTTGCATTGAACAATTTAGTATTCTAGAAATTTTAATAGCAGATTTTTTTTTTTTTTTTTTTTGTGAATTTGTAGCTTAAATTATCAGCGGAGATTGAATATTTGCTTTTATACTGCTTAGGGAAAACGGTTCGTTTGTCAAGACGGCTGATCGGGTGAAACAAATTCAGCATTTGTTAAAATAATGTGCCTAAATTTTTGACACAGTGGTTTTTTAAATATATAAAAAGGCATATTTTTTAAAGAAATAATGCTGATGAAATCATAATATCTGCACTATGTTTCATTTCAATTATATTTTGAATATTTATTGTGAAATTATTCCATATTTCGCTTTTCAATTTTATTACCATATTTTAGTGTCTGACAAACTTTTGAGACAGACTGTAAAACTGTTTTTGATTTGTGGATATTCTCACTATTAAAGTTGCTTTTACATTTATACAATTTAATCTTGAAATCTATCACCATTTGTACTGATGTTAATACTTGTTTCCGTTAATTGTCAAACTACCATGTGATAACAAATAACCTGAAAACAGTGAAGTACTTACTACGTCCTGTTTTTCTTTCTTTCTAATTTGCTAATTACACTATCAAAACTGATATGCACTCATGAATTTTTTTGGTGCTTCAAAACATGGTCATTATGTATAATTATAAAAATTAATTACTATTGCTGACAGTAAGCTTGCATCCTTTGTTAAAAGTATACTAGTTGACCTGCTCGGTGTTGCCTGCGCTCATGATAATAACTTTAAATAAACCACAAATTTGTATTATTTTATATCTTTAACCTGATTTTGTGTGAATTTATATTTTAAATAAAAAATTTACAAAAAATTATTGATATTTAGTGGAAAAAGTGCTCATAAGAAGACATTTTCTTGTTTTATCACATGGGGTTGTTTCATAGTTTTAAAAAAATAGTTTTTGTTGTCCAAACCCTTTTTGAAATTTTTATAAACCATGAATTTGTAGAAAATTTATTTTGGTCATGTAAAATATAGCAAACATTGTAGATCAATTTATTTAATCAATAATTACGTGCAATTTTTTAAATTTAAATATTTTTAATACAAATATTTTTTATTTATATTATATTTTTAATACAGATATTTTCTATTTATACTATATTTTTAATACAAATTTAATTTGTAAAAATATTATTGGGTGTTAAACTTTACTTAATTCAAAAGCATTTGAATAAAAAAAAATACAAATTATATACGTAACTTCTTTTCCTGAAAATAGACAGTAATTGAAATGAATTACAGCCAAAAGTAATGCAGAAATTATTCTGTCAGAAGCAGGATTCGAACCCACTTTCTCTGCAGAGAGCAAGAGCTTAAACTAAAATTGTAGTTTGTCGCTTTATCACAAATATTTAGAATATACTTTGCTTTAAAAAAATTGTATATCTTACATTATTGTCACTTTTTGTTTTGTTTTAGTCGCTTTTTTTTCATGTTTAAGTCACTTTTTTATCACATTTTTCACTTTTTCTGGCCTTTTTATCACTTTTTTTTAAAGCATTATTGCAGTTACATGCCTGTGACCCTAGTTTTCTAAACAAAAATTGTTTGTTAAGTGGCTGTGTTTCCCCTTAAAAAAAAAAAAAAAAAAAAAAAAAAAAAAAAGTTTAGGGAGTGCTTAATTTGATTTGAGAAAATTATCATTTTGGCAGTCTTGTCTGTGAGGGATTTCTGCCCGGAATATTTTTTAAATGTCCAAATTTATTAAAAGAGGGCAGGGGGCACGCCACCTGCTCATCGCCCCCATCTCCCTAGTGATTGACAATGTGGTCGCTATGACAGAATGCAACAGTGGACCCCATGCCCCGAAGGGGAACCACTGTGCTACACTTGGGGATGTGCTGGAGTCCCTCAGCAGCTTCGGGAACCAGACTCCCAAAAGGCCCTAGGCCTTAAGCCATGTTTCCCCGACCTATACTTGCTGTACCAAAGCTCTTGGGTCATATTCAGATATGTAGTTTTGCATCTGAAACAATATTCTGCACTTTCTTTTAAAAAATTGGGTTAACTCAAATCTGACCTGCAATGACAGTAGCATTTCAACTTTTTAAGATTACTACTTCAATTTCCGTACCAGAGGGACATAAAAAAATTATTGGAAATATGCTGTTTTGACTCAATCATATTAATATGCATAAGTTTAATGATTAAAAATGTCTCTTTTTCTTAAGAGTCATTCTCCTAGAAATGAAGAAAAAATCACAGATTATTTATTAAAGTAATTGCAATTGAAAATATGTTATAATTGAAATGTAGTGTGATGTAGTATAACCAAACAATATGTGTAGAATAAATAAATATTAAAAATTATTAATTTTTCACAAATGTGTCCACAGAACCTGAAAAATCATGTCCGTGGACTGTCACAGAACTATTTTGTACAAATTACTGAGTCTGTAATGTTGATTTAAAACTAATATTGGATTCAGTGTCAAAGGGTAATCTCGTTTATTTATAGCTTTATTTAATAAATAACTACTGTCACAAGAAATTGAGTCATGTTCATGAACAGAAAGTTATTGGATGCTAAATAGCTTAACTGGAAAATAAAACTTTAGCGGGAAAGAGAAGCATGTTTTAGTCATTTTAAATAATATCTATACATTACAAGTGTTATCTGTGTAAAATTAACGAAAAACTCATAAAGATCACATCAGTTCTATGGACAAGATAATAACAGATAAACATTATAATATAGTACACTTAAGTAGAATAACATGGTAATAATTATTACTCAAATCTTAATTCAACAGCATTATTCTATTTGGTCCAATATTTAGTAAGTTACAAATAATTTATGAAAACGTCAGGTCTGGGAACATTATGCTTACGAACATAACTAAACATAATGTAAAATGCAATTTTAATAAAATATTTCTTACGATGTGGAAAAATTCTGGTATCGTATTAGATAAATTAAAAGGAATATAAAAATATATTTCTTTACTCATAACATAAAGAATTAAAAAAAAAAGAAAAAAATCACTGATCACAGGGTGATTAAATGAAAGAAAATTACAAATAAAAATTACCTATCAATTGCTACCTTTCCCATTCCTAGAAAACTTCCCTAAAATATGTCCCATGCATTCTAAATACACTATTTTATATTTTATCTCATCATATTGTTTCATTGAAGATTGGAATCAAAAGCACCAAAAAATTCTTTTTTTAATGTACCACTGGTCACAGGACGACTAAACGAAAGAAAATGACAAATATAAATTATCTGTCAATCGCCACTTTTCCTATTTCTAGAAAACTTTTAAATGTAGTCATGCACAGAATTTTAATTCCTCATCATATTGTTTCACTGAAGATCTGCAATCAGTTCCTCTTATCTCTGGAACATCCCAAAACCAATTAACTAGAATCTTTATTGACCTTTCACCTTGATATTGCCTACTAGGACAAAGTAAAATTTTCTTGCATGCCACTAATGATTTGCTAGCCACAATGTTCAGAATTGTATAAAATTCAAACCTGTTGACAGAAAAATATTTGCCTAAAAGTTTTCTGCAAAAATCAGCTGATCAAAAATCCATGTTTCCCTCTTCACGACACATATTTTTAAACATGAATTAATTTATTGATGGATCATTTATAATGAATTAAAGAATTATTTGTTAAAAAAATTTTAAATAAATTCATAGACGGAAGAAATTAATTTTCATCTATCAGCTTGTCATCTGATTGAGAATTCAAGGATTGATGTAAGTTTCTTTTCTTGGCTCCCTATTTTGTGAAACAATAAATTTATTAAATTTTAGTAAAAAATAAAATTTTGTAACAAAAGACCAAATGCTGTTACTCGAATTCAAAGCCTGTATTTATTAATAACTTTTTTAGGCATTCCTGTTAAACTTTTTCTTTCTTGTGAATATTTTTTGTTTGCAAATTACACATTTCAAATCCTAAAAAAATAAAAATAATGAAGAGTTTGCTTTTCTGGAATGGATTTTTGTGAAGGAACCTATTTCATTAAGAGGTATTTTGTGAAGGAACCTGTTTCATTAAGAGGTATTTTGTGAATGAGTCTCTTTTATTTAAGAGGTATTTTGAAGGAGCCTCATTTTTAGCCTGGATCGACCCCTGGCTTGGTTTTGCCAAACCGAAAAAAAAAAAGTGTGTCTTTTCAAAAACCTTATTTAAAATTTCACTTATCTAGCTGATAATAAACATATTAATTAAAACCAAACACGATGTGTAATACATATTTCTATCATAGGCATAGAGTTTTTCGAAATACTGGAGAGGCCCAAATTCTTCTACAAAAAAAACTTGAAATATACTCAAAATAAAAAATCTTATTAAAGTACGTTGAAAAAAAAAAATCTCTGTTCTAAAAAAATAAATAAGTAATTAATACTGCTATTGCCATAATTGAATTTATTTTTACCTTTTCACTTTGTCATGTATAGTGCAAAAACTATTACATAAAAAAACTTTTTTAATCAAAGAATTATTTTAAGCACTATTCAATGTTTAAATTGGTCAAGATGGTTCAGTTACACAAGTTTTATAGGATCAAAAACTATGCATAGCAATTTAACCATCTTTTGCAGGTCCATACTCGACTAGATTGTGGTGTGCAGTTTTCAATCATTTTTATTATTATTATTTGTTTAATTTTACTATTTTTTTTTAAATATTTTATTCAAAGTTTGAGTTTCATTATCTGAATAAAGATTCATACTTTGAAATACCTACTGTTGCCAGATTTCAAAAAGCCCAAATGATAATATTTACACTTCACAATTGAGAATAGTAAAGTGAATACATGAATATTAAAAAAGAGAGAAAACTTTGAAACAGTTAAATTATTAGATTTGAAAAACATTTAATGATGAAAATTATGTCATCTTTAATAAATACATTTAAAATGTCATAAAATTAATTTTTTATAGCATTGTTATAAAAGTCAGCGACATTTTATACAAGTTGATTTTCAAATTTGTTATTGATCTTAATTAATCGATCACAGAAACATCTGTCACGACAGCAGTGGATGTGGCCTTGAGAACCAAAAAATCACCCACTCAAAGGAAAATGAATCGCAACCCCATTGCAGAAGATTAGCATTCAATCTTCTGTGATCGGGTAATCTTTTTAACAGCATGTTTGCACATAGCATTTTTTTAGAAACCTGCAGCGTCCAGACAAAGATTGGCAAACATAGCTTGTAGAACACAAAATCCTCTAGTTATATAAACAATAAATCACATTGTTTGTCAATAAGAAGAAAACTGAGGGATTCAAACCAATCTCAAAATTTATAGACAAGGGTATTTTGGTATGATTCAAAATGATAAAATCTCTAGCATAAAACTAAATTCAATGTGTAAAATTCTACACGAAAACATTAAACTTCTATGAGCTTGTTTATATTATTTCCTTGTACAATAAACATAGATTACATAAGCATATCTATACTGCTAATGAGTTGCAAGAATAAGCACAGATAAGGTGAACGCAGAGTCTCCTAATAATTAAAAAATATATATTTATTTATATTTTCATGCAATATTTAATTCAAATTTTATAAAATTACTTGTTTTAGTATAGTAATAGTTCATAGGTATAATCGATCAGTTAGCATTCAAGAAAGCGAAAGATGGCATCATGGTACCATAATGATATATGAAAAAGTATATTGTGTAGCTGCAAAAAGAAAACCAAGTTGACTAATCAATTTCCCTGGTAACAGACACAGGACTACACTGATTCTAGGTTTTTTTTTTTTTTTTTTTATCAGTCAGAGTTACAAATAACAGTAGAATCTCGTTGCAACGAATGCCACTTTAATGAATTTTTCAGTTTAGCGAATGTTTTTGGATTTTTAAAAAATGTCCTATATTTTCAAATTATAAAAATATTTACTTTAACAAATTTGTTGAAAGCTTAAAAGGAATAGTTATTTCAGTTTTACAAAAATTGAGTACTTGGACAAGACAAAATATCTATCTATTGAAAAGACTAGAATTTGGAAGAAAATTTCCGTCGGAAACTCAATGAAGGAAGGCAGACGACAGTGAAAATGAAGCTCATGACGATTGTCCATAAAGTACTGAAGATTGTGTTGTACGAATTAAAAAAGGCTCTATAAAACATTGAAAATCTTTAAAATTAATTATCCTAGTAAAATAATGTTCAGAAAATATTTTATACAATTTGTTTTGAAAAATAAATGTCTTATCAAAATCGGTGTAAAAAAAAAAAAAAAAATCAGATTTTTTTTTGTAAAGAAATAGTTACATTAACTACAGATGTCAATACAGTTTGTAATCCGTCAGGTATCTAAACTAATTATAATTATTTTATAATAGATTAAAATCTTGAAATTTAATGAATTTAATAATTATATTATTTCTAACTAGTAAGTTCACAAATCATTAATACTGTATATTTATTATTTACTGACATACATGGATGTTAACCGAAATTTAATATAAGTCTAATAATAATTTTTTTTAAATTCAATGTGCATGCAAATTTCCATTTTTAAATACGCTATATTGAAATTTCTCATTAATGAATTTAATTGGTGGTCTCTAGAAATTTGTTATAACGAGATTTTACTGTACATTTATGCCATCAGGAGTTGTTAGAATAAAGTGGTACTGTTAGTATCGAAAAGTTTCAGCTTGTAACAGTACGAAAAGAGCAAATTCACACCGCCATCATTTGAGTTAAGAAGAAAAATTGTATGTGATGAATAAATTTTGTTCAGAAATTTCCCTGTTTCTTGATCATTTTTTATCGAAATATTTAATATCTATAAGATTTTCTATCACTACCAAATTTTATGCTTTCTTTTAATTAAACAAATATTTTAAATCAGAAGTTTCATTTAATAAATAAAATCAAATAAGTGCTACATAGCAATGAGAAATATTTTATTAAATTTTCTGGTTCAAAACAATTTTTTTTATGCGAAAAAATCATAAAAATTGACAGCTATATATTTGCTCTAATAAGGCACTTCAGAAATTTTTTTTATGTCACTTCGAAAAATTTTAGAATATTTTGCTGGAAAATTTTCATTTTTTATTTCGGAAATGACACAGTGGGCTACTAAAATACACTCGGCAGGCCACAAGTTGAAGACTTCTAGTTTAGAGCATATTTCTTTTTGAACTATAATATCGAATGAGAGCTTTATTTATTCCAAATCCCAGCAGCCCCCTTACTATTTATGTTGTTGTTGTTTTCTTCCCAACAGCAGTATACTATGAATATAAAATCTTCTTTGAAATTATATTATTTTTCTAAACACTGTGAATGTAAACAAATCAGCATAAATGTATCACAGGAACTGGTGCATTATAGTTACAATACCACTTGCACATATAGTGCAGCTAATAATGAAAAGTCACGGGACAAAAATAAAGAATGTGTTTCTACGATCCTAACTTAAATATTGTAAAATGAAAATTGTTGGAACATATGTGGTTGGATTACTAATTTCATTCATTTAAATTATCTCATATTCTACATGCACAAGTTATGTGAATCTTAGTTTTTTACCAAAATTTTCTTTCAATAGTAGAGGATGCAAAAAATACATGGGTGTAAATTACGTGAGTAAATATGGTAGGGCCCTCCATGGCCAAGTGGTGTTAAGGCACCACTCCGCTAATTGCTTGAGAACAGGGCAACAGGTTCAACTCCCATCACTTCCATTGCACACTCATTGTGGAGGTTCGGACTGTAATTCTTTGGTGATGTAATTTCCTTGTGTCTATCCGTCCTCAAGAAGATTTATGTAATTGTCGAAGTCCTGTATGTGTTTCTAGGAATAAAAATATATGGATCATTCGAGACAACAGCCTGTGTAGCTGTAGGTCTCAAAGCAACACTCTTTTAGATAAAATAATCTTCTCTTTATCTACAAATAAAGAAGATATTATATCCTTCTTGACAAAAAAGAAAAAAAAATGCATTTTACCAATCTTGAACATTTTATGTAACAGGAGGCCATTGCACAAGAAAATGCTTTTGGTGAAACATTAAGTTGCTGAAATATGACTATCAAAAACTGCATGTAACAAGTAAAAACTAGTCGTTGGGGGCCACCGTAATACTTACCCATCATGGATATGCATAATATAAAATATTAAAATAAAAAATGTGTAAACTACTTATAAAATGCATTGCAATTCGAATAAAATCGTGGCTTGATGATGTCATAAACTTTAAAGGCTCGATTACTGAATTGCTTAAAAGAAACATCCTTATAACTCCAAAAACAATAATCCTATTAACTAGCGGTTTATTGCATCTCATTAAGCGTCTCATTTCCAATTAAAATATATCTTTGAATTGAAATTTGGTTGAAATACAGGGTCATGAAAAATTGAAGAGTGTGGAAAATAGGATTCCAAATATCTCGGCAACTCATTATCCGATCGACTTCCTGCTTTATGCAAAATTTATGTTGTTTTATTGTCTTTTATATTCACTCCTTAAAATAAACAATTTCGAAAAATTTTATATACCTTTTATCAGAACGAATATTTCGTGCTTAATCTTCGTATGTTCCTGGACGCATGGAAGAAGGCGTTGGTTGTCCCGATCCCAAAAGCGGGACAGGACAGGCATGCTCCTTCTAGCTTCCGACCTATCTCTCTTTTATCTTGTCTTTCTAAGGTCTATGAATACATCCTTGCAAACCATCTGAAAGAGTTCATTTCCTCCAATTCGATTATGATACCTGAGCAGTTTGGGTTTCGGCCCAAACACTCGACTCAACACCAGCTTTGGAGAGTAACTGAACTCATTCATGAGGGTTTATACTGCAGCCATAAAACCGGCGTTGTATTCATAGACATTGCTAAAGCCTTCGATTGGGTCTGGCATTATGGACTTATTTATAAGTTAATTCTGCTCAAGGCTCCACCTCAACTAATCCTAATATTCCTTAAATACCTTAAAGATAGATCTTTCTCTGTTAAAGTTAACAATACAATCTCCACCTCTCGATTTATTGAGGCAGGCGTACCTCAAGGGGGTATTCTAAGTCCTTGGCTGTTCAACCTCTACATAAATGATATTCCTCGTTGTATTCCCGATGTCAAATTAGCACTTTATGCTGACGATACTGCCATCATGACAAGCAAAATGTTACTCGACACTGTGCTAACTAAACTTCAAGCTTATATTTTGGCCCTTCAAATTTGGCGCATCAAAGTCAATGCTTCAAAAAGTGCTGCCATGATCTTTTCAAACAAAGCTATCACCCCAATTGCTAAACTCTCTCTAAATGGTGAATTCATACCCTGGGTCGCCAGTTATAAATATCTAGGCATTTATCTAGATTCAAAATTAACCTGGGCTAGGCAGATTCAAGACGTAATTGCCAAATCTACCAAAGCTCAAGGATCCCTTAAATCTTTACTGGCTTATCACAGCCGTCTGTCACTCTCGAATAAATTGTTACTGTATAAATCCTTCATCAGATCAACCATGACCTACGGGTCAGTTATCTGGGGGTCAGTCTGTGAAACTCGGATGCAGAAAATTCAAATTTTTCAAAATTCTTTGTTACGTAGGATTTGCAAGGCGACAACGTTTGTCCGGAATGACGTCATCCATGCTGATCTCAATATTAGGCCTATCTCGCAAGTTATTAAAAAACTTGCACAAAATTTCCACAGAGATCGACTTTTAATACCCAACGAAGCGTTGCGGTCCATTCAACCTTGCATTGTAAATACCAGTAGAGGGAAGAAGAGACCGCTTGCCATCTTGTGTAGAGATGACGGCTTTGCTCCGCCTTCCAAAAGAAGGCGAAGGGAACCACCCTAAACACTTCGTTGTGCTATTCCAAATTCATAAAACTTTGGTACCTGCATTGTTATTCCCATTTGACATTCCTACACTAAATTTTTCCTATTGACGTCTTCCCGCCTTGCTTTTGGCATCGGGTTCTGCTAACTTTCCTTCTTACCTCTTTTGCAATTTTAAGGAAAAAAATTATACTTATATTATTTTTTGCATCTTAATTGTATTTACACTTAATTATCTTTGCATCTTCAAAATTTAATTATTTGAATCTTATATAAACTAATTGTTTGCATCTTAACTAAATTAAATTGTTTGCATTAGTTTTTTAGATTAAAAAAATATTAAGTATGATAATTAGAAAAATTGTCTGGCTCTGATGGCGCCTTCTCCCCCTATGCTCACCATTCCGACTCCAATCAAAGTATCAAAGCGCACATCCAGATTGCTCCTACATCTGCATCATTCCACCGCAGCCTGCTGTGAGAGAACTTTTATATTTTTGAATCTTCTGATGCCATCTCCATAGACTGTTCTCATCTAGATGTGAAGTAAACGTGGGCATTACGCCTCACGTAGGCATTCTTCAGTAATCGTCTTTGATCTTTGAGTCTGAAAAAAATAGTTCCGGATAATCGAGGTTATTGAAATTCAATAGGCTTCTTCCCATTATTACATACTAAGTACATACCAAATTTCAAGTCTCTATCCCAATTTTTTTTGGGAGAAAGAGCGTTTACAGACACACAGACGGACGGCAAAATTTTTTTTTTTTTTTATGTTTTTCGAAATCTCCAGTGTCTGAAACGTGTAAATCCGTCAAAAAAATCTTTCCGATTTTCAAAACGATTACAAGATTTACCCTATACTACGTATGATGGGTAAGTAATGAAAGAAAAAATACACAGTGTGTCGCATAAATCCATTCGTATTTCGAAAATTCATAACAAAAATTAACTAATTGTATTGGAGTGCAGTTTGCAGGTTTGCACCATAAAACTTCTCAGTGTCAGTTTTTATGTAGCAAAAGAAAAAAAAATAGTTCACATTTTCTTTTATGTTTTGCAACAAAAATTCCAACCATTTGCGAAGTATTCTGGTGCAAACTGCACTCTGTTATGACAATTTTTTATATTGAACTATGGTATTCGATTACCATTTCTTCACTACCAAAGATAAAAGGTGCGATTTGATTTCTTTAAGTATTTGTTGATATTAAATTTCTTTGGAGAAAAACTTAAAAGTAATTGAAGAAATGAAAGTAAAGAAATAAGAGTAATTAAATAATTAGAGAAATCTTTAAGATAATTATAAATAACATTTTAATAAATAATTAATGTAAAAAAATAAATTACAGTTGTAGCAGTTATTTAAGCAATATTGACAATGGGAATAGTGCCATTTTTTAGTTTTTGTGATTATTCTAGGATAATCTATACTAATATTATAAAGGAGTAAAGATTGTTTGTTTGTTTGTTTGTAGGGGATAATCTCTATAACTACCGAACCGATTTCAAAAGTGATGGTGACAACCCCTGCTCCAACATAGGCTATATTTTATGTCGGTGCCACTAACCCCAGGGGGTGCAGGAGCAAAAAACGTTCTAAAATTGCCATTTTTTAGCTATCAAACTGGCTATCAAGCCCTGAGAGCTTGCCAGCCGGTTCTGTATGTATTTATGTACGTACGTAATGCGATAACTCTTCATAGAAATATCCGTTTTCCTTCAAATTTTGTGTATAGGTTCACTGTGTTAAGGTGCTTCCCTGATTAGTTTTCGGGATTGATTGGTTAAGTATAAAGGGGGGGGAACAAGGGGCTAATTCCCTCCCCCCCTTAATTTATATAAATGGGTTTTTCATGCAGAATTGTTCCGTTTTCTTTCAAATTTTGTTTATAGGTTCACTGAGTTAAGGCGCTTCCCTGATTAGTTTTCGGGATTGATTAGTTAAGTATAAAGGGGGGGGGGGATCGGGCGGCTAATCCCCCCTTAATTTATATAAATGGGTTTTTCATGCAGAATTATTCCGTTTAACTTCAAATTTTGTTTATAGGTTCATTGGGTTAAGACGCTTCCCTGATTACTTTTCGGGATTGATTGGTTAAGTATAAAGGGGGGGAACGGGGGGATAATCCCCCCTTAATTTATATAAGTGGGTTTTTCATGCAGAATTATCCCATTTCCTTCAAATTTTGGTTAAAGGTTCACTGTGTTAAGACGCTTCCCTAATTAGTTTTCGGGATTCATTGGTTAGGTATAAAGGGGGGAACGGGGGGCTAATCCCCCCTTATTTTATATAAATGGGTTTTTCATGCAGAATTATTCCGTTTTCCTTCAAACTTTGTTTATAGGTTCACTGTGTTAAGGTGCTTCCCTGATTAGTTTTCGGGATTGATTGGTTAAGTATAAAGGGGGGGAACGGGGGATAATCCCCCCTTAATTTATATAAATGGGTTTTTCATGCAGAATTATCCCATTTCCTTCAAATTTTGGTTAAAGGTTCACTGTGTTAAGACGCTTCCCTAATTAGTTTTCAGGATTGATTGGTTAAGTATAAAGGGGGGAACGGGGGGCTAATACCTCCTTATTTTATATAAATGGGTTTTTCAGGCAGAATTATTCAGTTTTCCTTCAAATTTTGTTTATAGGTTCACTGTGTTAAGGCGCTTCCCTGATTAGTTTTCGGGATTGATTGGTTAAGTATAAGGGGGGGGGGGAACGTTGGGGTAATCCCCCCTTAATTTATATAAATGGGTTTTTCATGCAGAATTATTCTATTTGCTTCAAAATTTGTTTATAGGTTAATTGGGTTAAGACGCTTCCCTGATTAGTTTTCGGGATTGATTGATTAAGTATAAAGGAGGGAACGGGGGCTAATATCCCCCTTAATTTATATAAATGGGTTTTTCATGCAGAATTATCCATTATGCAGAAATATTAAATGTGTGAAATGAGTGAAAAGCGTTCTGAAGTCATTCTAAATTACAATTTCTATGGAATCTCTGGAACCACGGAACCGATTTCAAAAGTGATGGTGGCGAATTGGTGGTGACAATCCCTGCTCCAACAGCCTCTTTAATAAAAAACTATGCGTTGCTGACGACTGGGTTTTTCGCTAATTGTTGCAACACATTAATCTCGGAAATGAAACATTTGAAGTTATTGAAAAAAATGATAGCTCAAAAAGTATTTGTCAGAAAATTGTTAGACAAACTGTGTTTGAAAGGTAAAAAATTGTATTTTTCTTGATATAAATTTCAAATCTAATGATTATGCCATTTTTCAAATATTGAATTTCAAAAATTACCAAATTTTCCAATGGAGTACCATAGCGAAACCTTCATGCGTAAAAAGATAATGATAAGGGTGACGTGTCCTGACGTGTATATTGGCTATAGCACAAGCCACAAATTATAGTAGCCTTATTATTCTGTTAAAATATAAAAGTTATTTATGAAATGTCAATATTTTGTTTGATTAAAGGTTCGTTAAAAGAAATTGACCAGCGTAGCGGGCGTAGCTTGCTAGTAATAATATAAAATCTTAATTCTTAACAAAACATTAATAAAATTTTAAAATTCGGTAGTACTTCTCCATTACCACGTCAATCAATTTTCATTAAAAAAAAAAAACCTATCGCCAAATAAACAAATAGAAGAATTTTGCCATTGGAATCCCAAAAATAAAATAAAATAAACTAAACTAGAGCCGTACCGAGTGCTCGATATATACTCAGTACTCTACCAATACCGAGTAGTTCCAAGAATTTCCTTTTTTAAGCATATTTAAAGAAAATTAATTTATAAGTGATCTATAAAAAGTTATTTGAATATAAATGTATAATATATGCCATAATAAATAAAAACTATTTACTCGGTACACAAAAATTTATCTATAAAACATAGAAAAAGGTAAAAAAAAAAAAACCATGCAAAATTAGTGTAAATTAAAGTTTTTTTTTTTTTTTTTAAATATAAATATAAAACTAAAGTCATTTTTAAAACTGTAGGAAAAGACTGATTTTGGATAAAGAAGCAGTGTGTAGAAATAGAAAATACAATAAATGCCATTAGAAAAATAATTAAATTTGCTGTACGGCAAATTATGGTACAAAAACACTATAATTGTTTTACATTTTCAGGAGATAGGGCATTTCTTTTATTGTTGTAAATTTGGCCTGCTTCAGAAAAAATGTGTTCACTGCGAGCACTGATAAAATAGCATTTTAGCTGTACATTACACACACACACACACACAAAAAAAAAAGAAGAAACTTTAAAGCGCCCCTTTTTGGTGCTTTCGTGTTATAGCGGCCTCCACAATTACAATTATGCCAAGGTTCCAGCTCCGATTTCGCCAAGATCATCGAAAAGTTTATATATGCATCATATATACACATATTATTCCAAACACCCATATACGTCATTACATACTAACATATTGTTTACGTCTTATATGTCATATATATACGTCCTATACGACTTATGCACATGTTATATGTATACATTATATATGTGTTATATATGACTAATAACTCGGCCATATACATCACAAAAGTAATGATTTAACGTAATAATATATCATATGTCATACATGCTTTATAATTTGATGATAAAACTTGGTCGCTTGGCGATTCATCCTCAGGGGCCTCTACTACACGAAAGTACCTAATTTTTTTAATCAAAAGAAAATAAGGTACTTTTAAAAAATATGAAACATTTTGCATTATTCAAGGAATTTTTACAGCAAGCAATAACCATTTTTGATAGACAGATTTCAGGTATCAAAATGACAAATGGGTAAAAATGTGTTAAATAATCAGCTTTAATTTCATATTGGTAAATTGAACTTTTTATTTATCTTTTTATTTATTTATCAATTCTTTTTTGTATATATATATTTTAAATAATGCTACTGTTTTAAAATATTTGAATATACAAAAATTGTCTTTAAAAGGTCCATAATAAATGAAATTTCCTATCATATTTTAAAAAATCATATTTTAAAAAATATGATTAGATTATGTGCTCAAGATGCATGTTTATAAATAGGTATATATATAAACACACACATATAGAAGTGTTACCACTAAGCACACTTCATGTTCACATCAGTGATTCTTTCTTAAATACAATTACTCAGTACTCGGCCAAAGCACTACTCTGTACACCACTAAAATAAACAAATAAATAAAATACAAGAAATTCAGAAAAACCCCACTCACCAAAGTATCAACTATCAGTAAGCTTAAACAATAAAATTTACAATATATTAATGAAAACAGAAAAATAATAATCTTAGATATTTATTTACATCATTTTTCTTAATGATCCCTCTCAGCTGGTGAATGAATGTTTGTGACGTCAGTTGAAACTGATCTATTGTATGTAACTGTTCATCGCAACATTTTTCAATGCCTTTTCTTTTTTGATATTATGGCACTGCCATTTAAGGATGCAATTGTTATTTTAATTAATGAAATAATTAATAAATCAGTAAAACATAATGCAAAATATATGTATATGTCGAATTAAAAACCACTTGATGCCATAACCAGTGGCGAAGCCTATAGTCATCGGTAGATGCAGCGATGACTAGAGAAAAATAAAGACAACATAAACCGTTTTAAATTTATGCAAACATATTTTTAAATGCTTTTAATTTTTTCCCCTTAATTTTTGGGCTAAAGACGATGTGATAATAGTGTTATTCATCCTTTTTAGGTGCGTTCGTAATTATATAAATACGTAGCACCTATTGTCGTTGTCTGGTCCATCCGTCCGCATGTAACAACGCAAAAACTACCCAACCGAATGGTTTGAAATTTAAGATATATTATCTTTGCAGAATTTTGTCGAATCATTTCAAATTTTATGAAAATCGAATCAAAACTCTAGAAAATATTAATAAAAACATTTATTAAGAAATTTGAATTTTTTTTTTTTAATTCAGTGCTTTCTTGTTATAGGAGTATCCGAGGTTTAATCGTCAAGCGACCGAGATACTTATTTTATTACAGAAATTAATCTGCAGATGATATAATTCATTTCATAGAATTAAAAATCATCAAGATCGGAATATTTATATAACAAGCTAAAGTACGAATGCACCTCATTTGTCACGTTTGATGTACAATTTCCAACTTGTTTAAAATTAATATTTAATGCTGCCATCTGTCGCTTTTCAAATGTAGCGGCTAAACTTGATCGTAGCATTTAACTTGCTAAAAGGATTCGTCCACATTACCGAATCTAGTTGCTTGCACATGCATATTCTCACCCCTCGCAACCAATTAGGCTGCAGAAGTATTTCCCAGTTTCTGAGAAATATTGCATCTAGTCATCGCTAAATTTTACGAATCCGTTCTTCGTGCATTCAGAGAAAAGTTAATGCATGTATTTTATTTTTACGCTTTTTCCATTTTTGAATTATTCTAAATGAAATCTATTTTGTTAAGTACAACAAATACAAAGTGCGGTATTTTATTCTTTAATAAGGCTATTAAAGTAAAACATAAATAATTTAAAGATTTTTTTTTTTTCTCCCAAATAGTATAAATAGATTGATTGAACAATTTAGTAATTTTTTCTTCATAATTAAAATGTGTTCTCAAAATTATCACATTTAATATGTTGTGGGTACATTAATGTGATAATTTTACGAATTAAACATCTACTATTCCTATTTTTTACTCCTTACGGGTACGAATTATTTCTTAATTTTTGGCAAAATTACTTTTACGTTAATAATACTAAAAGTAGCTATCCACGATCATGCATTTTTGGTGTTAAATCCTATAGTTTTTTGTTATGAAAAGTGGTCGACGGAGTAATGGAGAAGTACCGAAAATTCTATTGCTATATTTTTCTGCAAAGTAGACCGCTCTAAACTTAGTCTGCTGTAAAACTTATTTTTTAAGCAAGTATAATTTCACAGCACAGACAATATGATCAAAATCTCTTAACTTTGATTAATTTTTGACAGGAAATACTAATATATTACACATCTGTTAATACAGTATTATTGGTCATAATAATCACCTGCACTCTTGAAGCAGGTGGAAATAGAAAATCGCAAGATACAAAGAACAGAATATGCTCTTTTGGCTCAATTTTTCTCCCATAAGACTTTTTGATAATCTTGGTGCAGTTTAAATAATAGGGGCCGTGATAATAAGGAAAAGTACTACTAAACTTTTTTTATAGTCTGCTTTAAACAGGTGGATTAAGAGGCTACTTCACTTGCACGAAAACACCCATTAATGTTAATCCTATGGGAGAATACTAAAAATATCAACGTTTGACACACAATAACATCGTGTAATAAACAGACGCACGTTTCATGAGTATCCTGGACTCATTTCCTCAGTGTAAATAAACTAAACCCTATTGTATCCCCCCAAAGACATGAAAATGAATCTAAAAACCCAAATGAAAAACAACAACACACCGAGAAACTCCTCCAATCTGATTAAGTCGGTTGGTTGGTTGTAGAGGATTCACTATGACAAAGTAACTCAACCCAGAAAGGTGAGATGTACGGTACACTTGAAAAATCATTAACCAGGGAGTTACCAAATTTATGAATATAAACTGCCTCAAAGAAGTCTAAATCTAATGGAGTGTTACATTTCTTAATAATAGTGGCTGAGTCGAAGTTAAAATTATGTCCCTCACTCCAACAGTGACAGGCAATAGAGGACTTTTGTAATTCTTTTTTCTTAATGTAATTTCTGTGTTCATTGAGTCTGAAACGGAGTTGTCGTTTAGTCTGTCCTATATAGGACAAACCACATTGACATTGGATATTGTAAATGCCCCAAAAGTTTTGATGTGAAATTTTATCCTTTAACTGTGAAAAATTTAGTTTATTAACTGGCTTAAAAACAACCTTAAAATCATATTGCCTTAAAATATTAGCTATTTTATAGCTAATGCTATTGTGAAATGGTAAAATAATGAGGTTAGAAAAAGATTCTGGGACATCAGAAGGAACAAGATTACTATTTTTATTTAGACAACGAAAAATTAAACGGTTGATATAAGTCAAACTAAAACCACGATTAATAGCAACAGATCTAATATAATTCAATTCTGTACCAAGGGAAACATTATCAGAACAAATGGAAATTGCTCTATTAATAAAGAAATGAAAAGCCGAGGCTTTCTGAGAAGGGGGGTGACACGAATTAAAATGAGGGGGGAGTGAGACTGCAAAAGGTTTCCGGTATACACAGGTATCAAAATCAACGTTTGACACACAATAACATCGTGTAATAAACAGACGCACGTTTCATGAGTATCCTGGACTCATTTAGATCATCTCAGATTTTTTTAATCAGATTGGAGGAGTTTCTCGGTGTGTTGTTGTTTTTCATTTGGGTTTTTAGATTCATTTTCATGTCTTTGGGGGGATACAATAGGGTTTAGTTTATTTACACTGAGGAAATGAGTCCAGGATACTCATGAAACGTGCGTCTGTTTATTACACGATGTTATTGTGTGTCAAACGTTGATAAACGACAACTCCGTTTCAGACTCAATGAACACAGAAATTACATTAAGAAAAAAGAATTACAAAAGTCCTCTATTGCCTATCACTGTTGGAGTGAGGGACATAATTTTAACTTCGACTCAGCCACTATTATTAAGAAATGTAACACTCCATTAGATTTAGACTTCTTTGAGGCAGTTTATATTCATAAATTTGGTAACTCCCTGGTTAATGATTTTTCAAGTGTACCGTACATCTCACCTTTCTGGGTTGAGTTACTTTGTCATAGTGAATCCTCTACAACCAACCAACCGACTTAATCAGATTGGAGGAGTTTCTCGGTGTGTTGTTGTTTTTCATTTGGGTTTTTAGATTCATTTTCATGTCTTTGGGGGGATACAATAGGGTTTAGTTTATTTACACTGAGGAAATGAGTCCAGGATACTCATGAAACGTGCGTCTGTTTATTACACGATGTTATTGTGTGTCAAACGTTGATAAACGACAACTCCGTTTCAGACTCAATGAACACAGAAATTACATTAAGAAAAAAGAATTACAAAAGTCCTCTATTGCCTATCACTGTTGGAGTGAGGGACATAATTTTAACTTCGACTCAGCCACTATTATTAAGAAATGTAACACTCCATTAGATTTAGACTTCTTTGAGGCAGTTTATATTCATAAATTTGGTAACTCCCTGGTTAATGATTTTTCAAGTGTACCGTACATCTCACCTTTCTGGGTTGAGTTACTTTGTCATAGTGAATCCTCTACAACCAACCAACCGACTTAATCAGATTGGAGGAGTTTCTCGGTGTGTTGTTGTTTTTCATTTGGGTTTTTAGATTCATTTTCATGTCTTTGGGGGGATACAATAGGGTTTAGTTTATTTACACTGAGGAAATGAGTCCAGGATACTCATGAAACGTGCGTCTGTTTATTACACGATGTTATTGTGTGTCAAACGTTGATAAACGACAACTCCGTTTCAGACTCAATGAACACAGAAATTACATTAAGAAAAAAGAATTACAAAAGTCCTCTATTGCCTGTCACTGTTGGAGTGAGGGACATAATTTTAACTTCGACTCAGCCACTATTATTAAGAAATGTAACACTCCATTAGATTTAGACTTCTTTGAGGCAGTTTATATTCATAAATTTGGTAACTCCCTGGTTAATGATTTTTCAAGTGTACCGTACATCTCACCTTTCTGGGTTGAGTTACTTTGTCATAGTGAATCCTCTACAACCAACCAACCGACTTAATCAGATTGGAGGAGTTTCTCGGTGTGTTGTTGTTTTTCATTTGGGTTTTTAGATTCATTTTCATGTCTTTGGGGGGATACAATAGGGTTTAGTTTATTTACACTGAGGAAATGAGTCCAGGATACTCATGAAACGTGCGTCTGTTTATTACACGATGTTATTGTGTGTCAAACGTTGATATTTTTAGTATATTTATCCACACAAGATTTTTTTTCATTACCTATGGGAGAAGTTTTTACAATATGTTTGCATTTCAATATTTTTAAATGATTTTATTTTTTGCATTGGATAGTTGAGGTCGATCTCCATGCAGACCTTTTTTTATTTTGTTTGCAGGTTATTTTCATGAGGATGCTTTTACTTTCAAAACCGGTTGTGAAAGTAAAAGTATCTTAATAAAAAAAACTTGTTAACAAAATCGAAGTAGTAAAAAAGGGCTTGAACAGAGATCAACCTCAGCTATCCAATGCAAAAAAAAAAAGTAGCATCTTAAAGTTACCTTTCATTGTGTTTGTTTCTTGCTATGGTAATATAAAAAATCATTTATCAACTTATTTTTTCTACTTTACTTTCGTTTAATGAGTTAAGATTCTGTTTTCTAACAAACAAACAAGCAACACTGACTTCAAATGAGACATCTATAATAATAAAACAGAAAATGTATCTGGCAATCTGCCTGTGATAAGAGAAAAAGACCACCACGCTACAAAATTTGGCAAAAAGGATATTCTAAGGGTTGACAAAGAACACCTTGAAGATTTTTTTTTCTTTTTCAAACATTTATGTTTTTGTTTTTTTTATTTAACTTTGAAATAATTTTGGTACTTATCTACTTATCCTTTTCTCTGTTTCACATAGCCAGGACAATCAACAAGTATCATAAGATGAAATAACCAATAAATGCTAGGATTTTTTTTATTGTTTTTCTCCTTTTTCATAATTAAGAAGTTATTTTTGGTACTCTTCAACTATAGAAGCCTTGGCATTTTTTTTTTTTTTTAAGTTTAGTGCAATTTGGGCTTCAGAAAGTGAAATTTGTTGCCAAACAGCTATGAAAACACACTCACACTTAATGAACTTTTATGCTTGTTTATATATACCGGGTGAACCAAAAGTCCGTTAAAACTTTAAAAATTCACAAAAAAGGAAGAAATTCTGATAAAGGAGTGCAGTTTGCAAGAAAGGGCTTACAAGGTAATCAGATTTTTTTTAGCAGCAAAAAAAAAAAAAAAAAAAAAAAAGTTAAAAAAGTCACCTGTAGATGGCGCTAACATGCGAAAGATTCAGCAGAATTATGCAAATTAATCTTGCAATAAAAGGTCGGGATACACGAGGATTTCTCATTCACTTTCAGAATGTTATCATTACTAGGGCTGCGGAGTCTGTGAGAAAAATGACCGACTCTGACTCTGGGATGACTAATGTACTACTAGTGTTGCTTGTTGGGTGGATTCCTTTTATTCAGATTGCTTGATTGCTATTACTTGTTTTGTAATAGTAATATTCGTTTTATTTAATTTGTCATTAAATAGGGAAATATTACTGTTTTTAAAAAGTGGTAGAAATCAAGCAATCTAAATTTTGAAAAAATCCAGTAGACCAATTTTGGCAATTTTAGCTTTATATCAAATCCCACAAACCCAAAAAATAAAATCAAAAATTTTACTTTTTCGGAAAAATGTTACTAATTTGGTTCCCATGGCTTCAAACAAAAAAAAGCGAAAATTTGCATTTTCTGCATTATTAATTTTACAATTTTGGGCCCTACAGTCAAAAAAAATTCGAAAGAAGAAGGAAAAAAAAAAAGTAAAATTTTACAATTTTGATTCCCGCGGATTCTGAAAAGAAAAAAAAATTTCAATTTCGGAGTTATTTCGGGTTTGGAGGCCACATCAGTTTCCACCGATTCAAAAGAAAGAGTGAAAATTTGCATTTATCGCCTTATTATTTTACAATATTAGCTTTATTTCGGGTCCTGCACCTGCAAAAAATCTGAATTTATCAAAACTGAAAAATAGAAAAAAAATGTAAATTTTCTATTTCATCGCAATTTTGGGCACCGCAAACTCAGGTGAAAAAAATCATGTTATTTTGGATCCTGCGCACATGAAAATAAGGGGAAGAAAATTATTATTTCAGTGTTACCTCTGGTATCTCAGACCAAAAAATCCATTGGAAAACAAGAAAAAAAAAAGGGGGGAAGAAGTGTTCTATTTCAACATTATTTCAGGTTCCAAAAATAGCAGGCATTTAGATTTACAATTTTTGCATCACAACGAGTTCCGCAGACCTGCAAAATCTAAGGGAAAGGACTACATATCAAATATAAAATATCTATTAGAGTTTTCAAGTAAAAACAATTTTTATCTACACTCTACTCCGGGTATCTTTAACCTGGGTAGCTCGAATTTGATTGCCTGGTATAAATAGTCCAAAAGAAATAGTTTATAAGTTTACAATTGCATATAATTGGTTTCATTTCATTTCAAATTAACAATAAGCTGGAGTCGGAGTCGGCTTGTTTTTAGTAACTCCGACTCTTTTTTCCCTAAAATGGGTTCGACTCCACAGCCCTGATCTTACCCTATCGAACATTGTTGGTGAAGTTGTTCTATTTGAACGGAGAGTCAGCAACTGTTGCGTTGTGAAAATTTCGCACGCCAAAAGGGCTGAAGACATAGAATGTGGTCTGGAGGTAATGTTGAACAATTGTTATTGCAAGAATAAATGGATGGAGCGTACTGTTGTCCTGTTCATTGTGTATCGGCATAAAAGTTGAAGAATATCTCCCATAAAGCAACGATAGTTTTGGCTAAAATGATTTTCCAGTTTGGCTGGCGAATAATGTTAAATTCAGTACTTTTATGTTAGCTGGGTGCAAATCTTGCCAAAAGTAGCTTTTATTTCCCACGCATGTCAATTAGAAACAATGCTTTGATGTTGAAATAAACTATTTTGGTACGTGAACTATTTATTTTAAATGAAAGGCATGCCTTTTAAACACATGTAATATGCTTATTTTAATAAAATGAGTGAAAGGTTTATAGCGAAATTAGATTAATACAGTATAGACGATGCTGATGGTAACAATATTAAGTGATTTATCTCCTGTGCCAGGCTAACTTAAAAGTACCCAAAATTCTTAGTGCAGGCTATGTTATTATAAATGTAAGGCACAATGACAGTGTCTTGCTTTCATTGTTTATAAAAGAAATCAAAAGCTGTTAGTACAGAATTGTACAGATAGCTACGCTTCTCATTATAAATACTGAAACAGTAAAATGATGATGACATTGTCAACACATCGCATAATAAAACTTTAATTATTATGATTATTTACATTAAGAGCTTTGAAAACATTTTTTAAACTTTCAAGTTTCATCATCATTATCTGATACATCAGCTTTTTCTTCCTTTGCAACAGCTAACTTAGCTGCCAATTGTTTAGCAGGTTTGAAAAATCCAAATGTTTGCACACCGCAGACATAACATCTAGTACTTTTTTTGTAATTATCTAATGCACATTTTTCACAAAAGTAGTGATTGCATTTGGTACTAACTGGTTCTTTGAATGATTCGCGACATATGAAACATTTAAATGGCAAATCATCTTCGTCGGAACTAATTTCATATTTAGTTGAATCTTCAGTTCCATAAGTATTATTTGCCATCTCTAATTCTAACTGCCATCCTTGCTTGTAATCAGACCTATCATGCATAAATTTGCAGCTATCGCCAAATCCGCAGAAACCTGTTTCTTTATAATCCTTGCAGATATCTGGTTGATAATCCCATCTGACAGTTGATCTAATGTTATCAGGTGCACGTACTGGTCCTTTCCTGACCATACCACTAGATGCATTACCTTGGGCAGTGTCTTTCTTAGTAATATACTGAGCATAATTATTCACCCCTCTGTATACTTTGTCGTCAGCTTTTCCCTTAAGTTCTTCATTAATTTTTTGGGCTTTCTCAAAGATTGCTTGAGCATCCCGATCTTTTTCTGTTTCAGTTTGTAAATATAATGTAGCTCCCATATCTGAAGGACCTGCAGGCTCTGCTGTTTTGGACGATTTATAAACAGGTATTACATTTTTATTGCCATCTTCTTCTTCATCCGAATGTTCATCATTGCGAATCTTTTTAGGACCAACTTTGGTTCCCTGAATCATAGGATTATTTACAACTGACTTTCTTTCTTTTCGAAAAATTTTTGTTTCATCTTCACTGCTGGATTCTGAATCATCATTAGCTCTCCTTTTCCTAATATTACGTTTAATGCTTTTTTTAAATGAAAATTCTGCCATAGTAGTTAATTTTGTTAAAATTCCGTTCCGATCAACGATGTAAACAAACAATTCAATGACTGACAGTCAATCGTTGCCAAATAAGAAAAACAATATTTCGTTAGTTTTTAAATCGGAAGTCTTTCCGTATTCACATGATTTACAGAGGACGCTGCCTGATTCGAAAAATCAGTATGCTTCAGAATGGCTGAAGTTTTTGTCCAAATTGATTAACTGTTTATACCTCTTTTTGTAGCCTAGTCGTTCCTATAAGGAAAGGACATGTTTACAAACAAACAGTTCCATCAACGAATCTACCACTACATTTTTGTTGTAGTGATCATTGCAGGAATAGGTATGGGGACGTAGGCCAATCGTATCATAGACCAGTTTAACGAAGACCAATTAAATCGAACCATCTCATGTGTACAGTAGGAGTCATAAAGAAAGAACACGTTTTTCATGTGAACCAACAGTAATTAAACCAACAGTGACGTCAGCTGCCCGCTCCTGGCGATTTTACAAACCATCATGCGTAGAGCGATTAAAGACGATGTCGAATGGTGATTGGTCGACTGCCCGAGACGATGTAGGAGGAGCTTAATGCGCTTGAAGAGGATATTTTTAATTTCGTTGAAGATTCATAAGAAAGTCTGATCTTGCATATAGAGCAGTTCACATCACGTGACTTTTACCGGAGAACAATGCAAAAAGCTGTAGGACACACAAATAGAAAAAGCATTGATAAAGGTAGCAATAGCTGTCCTACAGCAGCAGCAAAAACCTGTTCGTGACGTCACCTTGCACAGCTCTATTCATGTTTGCTTTATTTTTAATGATGCTTAGGACATATTAAACGTGTCTAACAAAAAATTATTAAATTAATCCAATTAAACGAAAATAATCCATATGTACAAGTATAATTTGAAAGAGCAAATCAAATACTTTTTGGCTGGGATAGCGGTGCCTCGCTTAAGATCAATCTGGAGCGTAAGTCTGACTTACGATATAAACAAATCGTAATCGGTATTGCAGTGCCTCGCGTTCTTACGCTAACCAGAAAGCTATCTTACGACGAAGCGCAAGTGTATGCGCGCGCAACCATAACAAATCGAACTATGGCCTCTGATTGGCTAACTGCAGGAGGACTTACGATCAGGCACCGCAATACGAAGTTAAGATAGATCGTAGGAACGCCCATCCAAAGATCGAGCGTAAGATTTAAGAAAGCGATGCACCGCAATCCCAGCCCTAGCTCTTGTATTTTCAGAGCTCATTATCTAATTCAACTCTTGTTTTTTTTTTTTTTTTTTTTTTTTTTTTTTTTTAAGAAACATAAAATTGATATTTTAATTGTAAAGGTTGATGAAAACAAATTTAAATTTGTAGTAGCTTGTGTACATTTTTTAAGAGAAAAACTATACGTCCAGCATAATTTATTGATACATAACAAACTTTACATAAAGTTAAATATATTTAATTTATAAATTATTATATTCTTTAATATCTATAATCTATAACTTCCAATTTTCAAATAAAGATTACATGTTTACATTTTTTTGTAATTTTTATTTCAAATTTTATTTATAGTAAATACTAACTACAATTAGCTAGAATTAAACAAAGAACAACATATTAAACATTATTTCACAAGAATAAACTGAAAGCACAGCAAATAAATGTTAGCTTTCTGAATGTTTATTATTATTTTTTTAATAATCATAATTGAATTAATAAACGAAAATAAAATTACTAGGTTGTTAAAAACTTTTTGAACTGTGTTATTTCATAAAATCAACATATACTTAAGCAATGCAGTTTTCAGATTTTTATATAGTTATTTATTTCATAAAATCAATATATACTTAAGAAATGAAGATTTCAAATTTATATATAGTTTTAAATTTTTTACTGAACTTAAAGGTTTATTAAACAAACTATTTCCTTCATATCTTTAAGTCAAGACAGCGTAAAATACAAAATTTTCATACAAATTCATTTAATTTTGGAATTATTTTTTTCTTTTTACAATTAAAAACTTGCAAACATTGCATATTCACTGCAAAATTTAACTGAAAAAAAATCTCATTCAGTATTTAAATAATTTAAAAAGCTATACGAATTACACTTGAACGCCTAAAATCCATCCCAGATAGCAAGCAAGGTTCCGAAAACGGTCTCTTTTCATTTTCTTTCGACTTTTCTGCGAAGGTATATTATCTTTAGCGTATATCACGGTCACAGTAATGTTTTGAATATTAGGCTTTTGGAATAACCGTCAGGAAACCTACCTTCTAAAATCATCCTTTGCACATTCATTTTCCGCGCATGCGCAACTTATTTTATCACTTTGTTAGCTGCAAATTGTGCTTATTCATTCACTCATTGAAGGTGATATTGGCTTGGCGTGCGAGCAGGTCAGATACCCTGTTCACATCGGACATTTAAGATATCTTAGACCGCCATTTTTGAGGTGGTACCTCCACGGAATTGAATACCTGTCCACACCGCCAAACGCATTTAAGATAACTCACTCGATATCACCGTGTCCAGTGCACAGATAATATATTCCACCAGATAGGACAGTGGAGCGAAAACCCGAACCGGCGCGATACAAGCGCCACTACTGAGCACAGTCAAGAACTAACGCACAGGCGCGCGATCTATAAACTGTCAGATTGTCGCGGTCACATGTACCTGTTGGCAGTTTTGTTTATTTAATATCGACACGACAGCTATTTTAGTATTTAATTTTCATAAAAGTTCTTTTCAGAGCTATTTTTCTTGAATATAATTAATTTATATTGCCAAGTGCTTGTTTCAGGGCTGTTTTTCTTGCAATTAATTATTGCAAAACGTAAAAAAATAAGGTGTTTTATAAAACACAATCATGTCATTCTTCTGTTTTCCTACAGGAAATTAAAGAAGGTAAGTGATTTCTGTATTTATAAATTATAAATGCATGAATGTTAAAAATCTAGTTTTATTTTACTTTAATGTAGATTTCTTTTTAAACAATTTTTGGAACAGATGTGTTACACTCACGCTAAAATGTAAACAAAAGATTGGCGACTGTTTGGTTGGCGCGATTTCCACGACTGCGCCAAACGAATAACTTAATACAATGACTAAGTTGCCATTAAAGGAAAAAATCCCCTAAATTTGGCGACTTTTTTCTTTTTTTTAACCGATTATTTTTTTTTTTTTTTTTTAGCGTGAGTGTAAAGCATCTAAGCCCAATTTTTCCTTTTCCTTAACCTTTTATTCATTTCCATTTTTTATACTTGTTTTAATTCGCGTTTCCATTTTCATTTTCTTTCCGAAAATTTAATTACACAGAGTTCGTACGGTCATAAAAGTCCTTAAAAATTTGAAAAGTAATTTTTTATCCTTAAAGGTCCTTATTTTTAAGAAAAATCTGCAAAAAGTCCCTTCCTTTTCTCCATCTTTTCAAAATTAGGGGCAAAAAACTTCTCTGCTGTATTCTTTATTTTATTGTAAAAATAAATAATAGAGCATAATTAATTTAGTTAAAATTTCCTAATTCAATAGTTTATCAATTTGTATGTCCTTAAATTTTTATTGTTTTGGTCCTCGAATTTTATTTAAAGAAATGAGTACGAACCCTGTTACAAGGGTGAAAATCTACCACATTTGCAAAGATTTTCTCTGCTTCCCCCCCCCCCCCCCCAATCTTAAGGGGGTTTTTTTCCACTCTGAAATTTTTTCTGCATATTTCTGCCAAAGATTAAAATATTTAAAACTTAAATTTTCTTTTTCTATCTTATTTGTTTACTTGTAACAATATATAAACAACCAGCTTCTTATTTCTTCATTGTAACATTAAAATAATCAAGCATCTAAATTATTCTTGCTCCTGAAATTTCTGCTTTTTGTCTTCCCCATATCCCAATTGTATAAAGTCTAGATGTACCATTCACCCACAGTCCGCCATCTTATATTTTAAATCAAAACACATTTGCTTCGTTTCTCATTTCCAAAATAATTTTCATCCATATTTACTTATTATAAACATGTTATTTAATTAAATTGACTAATTTATTTATATTTAATAATAAAAGTTTAATAATAAAATAAAAAAAACAAGATGGCAGACTGCAGGCGAATGGTACATCTAAGCCTAAAAAATATCTCCTTTGTTATTTTGCAGTAACAGAAAATAAATAATAAAATGAACAATCAGATTTCAGCACTTTCCATGAAAAATTTACCCTTTTTTAAAACTCCCCCCCCCCCCCTAATACACACCCTTTCTCCATAATTTTCACTTTGCATTTGCACCCTCAATGCACAAAATCCTTAAGCCTATTGAATAATAATAAAAAACTATTTATAACTTTATTAACCCCATTCTGTATTGTAACTAATAAAAAATAATTAATTTTCTAAATTCACTGCTTTGCAACTTTCGATAAAATCTGAAAAACCCAAAGTTTATTAGAATTATGTAAAACTAGACATTGTTATTGCTATAAATTTGTATATTTATATACATATTTGTTTCCAGATTGGAGAAATGGATGTCTAATATCCAGATGAAACTGATTACTAGACTTCGTCAATATTTTTGCTCCAATCACTTTTGAATGGAAGCATTCACAAATACTTTGAAAAGTATTCTTTCAGAATTTGTGCCTACTATTCAAGTAACCGATGTTGATGTCCACAGGAAAGCAAGTTGTGCTGTAATTGGTAATAAAATGTAAGTTATTTAATACCCTTTCATTACAAACAATAATTATGAATTATATATTGGTACTTTTCGGTTAGACGGGCACCAGTGAAATATATATATATATACTTATTAATATACACATTCATATATATATATATATTACACTGGTGCCCGGCTAACCGAAAAGTACCCTAATATTTTTATATCTTTTGTGTTATACATCCATATACTTATCTACTAAATTTCTCGATAAATAGATCATGTATATCAGGGGTGTAAAGACATAGCCTGTAGATTTCCACTATTTCTGTGGCCTTTTTTAATCACAGAATTCTGCAGTTAAATAATGTGCAGAATACTATTCAGAAATAATGATAACTCATGGTTTGTAGTTCAGCCCCGTGAAATATATGTTTGATTATTTTGACTAATGTCTGTGTAGAAGGGATAGAGATATTTTTACATATGGTTTCATTATACACTTTAGCTTTCAGAGTATAACACTTTATGCTTTGATTTAAATTTGCTGCAGTATAATGCATTTTGTTGTATGTATTTCGATAAATATAAAACAATTATTTTACTTAATTATGACTTTAATCTTTAGAACTTAATGGAATAGTTAAGTAGAGTATGTTAAAAATTTCTATATTCTTAAAAAGAATTGTAAAAACTTGCTTTTTATAACAATGTATTCTTTATCTTTTAGATGTTCTTTAAATGATGTTGAAGATTCACCCATGGATAAAAATGCTTCCTTGGTTAGTTGCTCTGCTTTTGTTAGCACCAGTTCAGTTGCATGCACCAAAATCTTCGGTCCAGCTACTTAAACACTGAAATCTGCAGTACAGATACCTACACCAAAATCTGTAGTACAGTTTAAAACACTCAAGAATAGACATCCAGTTTTTCTTTCAAACTAACACCAAAAGATGAAAAAGGAACAGCTATAAATCTTTAATTTACTGGTTTAAAAAACGACTGTATTTCAAAATGCTCCAAACATATTGTAAGAACAAAAAGAGGTAATGAGGAAAATCTGAATTGCTCACAATTAAAAAGTTGCGAACAAGCAGTGACGGTAAACAAAATTTTCAGCATGTCTAAGGCTACGAACGGTGAAGTAGATTTTGATGAAATTCTGATATCATTAAAACATAGAAGTGCTTCCAAATATTTAAATTTAACTTCCATATTCAGTGATCATGTCAAATTAAATGCAGATGTTCCTCTTCATGAAATTCCATGCTTGCCATCTGACAGTAAAGACAAAATTTCATTTATTATATGGCTGGATATGTTGCAAGAAAAAGTTTCAAAATTAAATTGTGAATTATTGTCAAAATACTTTGTTTAACACTACAAATACAGTAAATCACAATTCTTTGCTAACTCAGTAAAAAAACTGTTCGGGTAATAGTCTAAAAAAGCCTAGTGATGTATTATTTCATATTGTGCAAAAAATGTATAGTGTTGATACAGCTCATATGTTTTCGTCTGCAAATGTTCTACAAAATATGGTTAAATTTCTCTCTGAGATAATAGATTTCAACAGTGTAAATGTTCTTGAAATTCATAAAGATTGTTAGTATAATGATTTCAAAAATTGAAATTCTACAAACACATTAAAAAAATAAATGAAGATTTAAAAACAGAGTTTTATTCAAAGTGTACAAAAAAGAAGTAGGTTTTTATTTTCTATTATTCAGTGGGTGAGTAGAAAAGGATAACATTCTAAAAATAAAAATAATAAACTGAGATAAGTAACAAATATTAAACAGTATTTTTCTTTGAAATTTATAAGATGAACCCTCATCGACTAGTCCTGCAATCTAATAACAGTGAACATTTCTCTCTTTTTTTTTTTTTTTTTTTTTTTTTTTTACATAAATGTTTATTGTTCTTCCTCAACATTTACATCAACTGGAATGTTATCCTTTTCCCACTCCCCCATTCAATTATGTTACTGTCTTCAAAGTTTATACAATGTTGTCTGTATGGACTTTACAACTTAACATGTATATCTTATATTAATTCCTTATATTTCTAAATCAGTGATAAAATAAAAAAGCTATACCTCTTACAACACTACTCTGATATTTACAGTTATTTGATAAATGTGGATATTTAAAAAATCACGTTACAAGATACTTAACCAGGAAATGCATAAACAAAGTGGTCACAAATACTTTAAATGTAAATTCTTTGATGATTTCATGTTAATGTTAAAATTTTACTTATAATAAGCATTTTGTTAGAAATTTAAAAAAAAGTGGCATTCAGAAGGTAAACAGAATCAAACAGGAGTAATGTACAAATTATTTCAACTTAGAAGCTTTGTAGCAAAATTATATATTTTTTAAGCAACAGCTACCCAAATATAATGTATTTAATTTTATTTATTTTTATCAATTAGATTATTACATTTTTAATAAAGTGCTTGCTTATTCAACAGAATTTTGATTTAAAACTTTGAAAGGTAAAATGAACTTTTTTCTAATTTTTTTATTATCCAATCTCTTGTGCAAGTTTAATTATAGGAGCCCCCCACCCCACACCAATAAATGATTTTCTCTATTTTGACTGACTATAGTATTTTTTGTAGTGAAAACTATTTAACTATTTAATATTTTTATCTTACCTAATTATTTCTACACATTTATAAACAAATCCAACTTCAAAATATTACCTCCAAATGGTTAACTTTTTAATATAAATATCAGTATCTAAGGTAGTTGAATTTTTTTTTTTTATATTCAAATACTCCTTGTGATTTTGTCTGATAATATCAGATAGAGCTTATTTTAGGCATATTCAGCACAGCGACCGGATTCAATGCAGGAATCTACCTGGAAACCGACAAAAAAATTTTCTATGATCAAAAATCTACCATCAGAGAATTATATATTAATGTAATGAAAACTAGTCTATAATCCGTGCTTTTCAGTTAGCCAGTGCCAGTGAAATATATATATATATATATGCATCCTATGAATTTCAAAATACATTAAACAAGTTCTTGCATCAATATACATGTATATTTATGCATACATTACATATATATATATATTTCACTGGTGGCCAGCTAACCGAAAGTACCCTATAATCATATATCTAATATCAATTTTATGTTCAAAATTAATGTGTAAAAAGTTTTGGTACTTCTCCATTATCTCGCCGACCACTTTTCAGAAAAAAAAAAAAACTATCGCCAAACTATTAGGATTTAACGGCAAAAATGCAGTCCTATTCACTTGACATCAGAAGCATTAAATTATAGGTTCAGATTCCCAACATTTGGAAGGAGTCACTGGTCTCCTAAACCCAAAAAGTCCAGTGGCCACAATTGTAAAACAAACATATAAAAACAATAGTGTTTATATAGGGTAAAAAACTAAAAAAAAATAATAATAATGAATTCAAAGTGTAAAGTAATTTATTTAATATAAATACGTGTACAACAAAATTTGAATATTAATTAAATCTTAAATCATGTACAGTCAGAAGATTGGTCAAGATCAGTTGGGCAAGATACGGTTTTAAAAAAATATGTATAAGCTAAGCAATCATGCTAGCGGGGAATATCAGAAAAACAATATTTCTTATTTTGATTTTGCCAGACAAAAGTACATATGAAAGAAAATCTGAATTTGTGAGAATATTTTGCACTGTAAAAATCAAAACACACTTCAAACATTTGTTTATATATATATATTTAAATCACAGTCTATGTAAAATAAAATTATCAGATTCAAACTGTTACGAATAACATTGCTATTCGAATATATTTAATAGTTTGCTCTGTTAAACAGATCATTCTGAAACATTATTAAATATATAACAATAATGTTTGTTATGTGTTTTGGTCTTAATCTTTAAAAAAAATATCAACATTTCACGATGGGAACTGGGAATACCAGAAATTGATTACAGTAGAACTCCAATTATCCGAACTCCGACTATCCGAACCGCTGATTATCCGAATCGCTTTCAGAATTTCAGAAAAAAAATTAAGACGGAAACGTACTGTCTACGCACGCTATTGTCCTTCCCGAAGCTAGTGTAGGCGCAGTGGGAAGATTATTGGGATGATGAGTCACCGTCTCATAGTGCAGTTTGATTATTGGCTGTCGTCCGTCGCCAGGTAGCCGGCCCGGCCTACCTATCACTGTTCGTTCTGATTAGTCAGTGAGTGTGACGTGACCTGCTAGTTGAATACTTGACCTGCTACTGTGACGGTACTCTTTCGCGTCGGTGCGTTATTTTGTTTGTGAGTGCGTTTCGTCGTTCACCATGCCTTCTAAACGAAAACGTGTTGTGTTATCGTTAGCGGATAAACTAAACATTATAGCGCAATCAGATAAAAGCGTTACGGGTAAACAGTTGGCTGAGATGTACAGTGTTGGACAATCAATGATTTCAGACATTAAAAGGAGCAAATCTACACTTTTAAACTTCATGTCAGTGCTTGAAAACGAAGATGGAAGTTCTTGAAAAAAATCAATGAAGGCAGCAACAAACAAAGATGCAGAAGATGCCGTTTTCAAGTGGTTTTTGCAGCAACGTTCTATGGGAAACACAATTTCGGGTCCGATTCTTTGTGAAAAAGCTAAGATCTTAGCTTAGAAGCTTGGTTTTTCTTTAAAATTAGTTTTTTTTTCTCCCATTTTCAGCATACATACAATAATTAATTAAAATAGACCCTTTTTTTGGAAAAAATCCAATTATCCGAATGGGGTCCGGTCCCAATTGATTCGGATAATTGGAGTTCTACTGTACTTCTAAATCACATGGCGACTTAAACACCGAAAGTTAGTGGCCACAGCAAAAAATTTAGTCGCCACGTGGCGACTGTGAATCTGCACCTATACATTAAATGTGTTTGTTATGTCATGAAGCGGTTTTTAATTCGATATTTCCTGTATTTTTCATTATGTTTTACCAATTTATTAGTTATTTCGTTAATTAAAATAACAATTGCGTCCTTAAACGGCTGTGCCATGATATTAAAAGAGAAAATGCATTGAAAAAATGTTGCTTTGCATAATTAAGTGCAATAGATCAATTTCAACTGATGTCACAAACATTTATTCACCAGACGAGAAGAATAATTAAGAAAAAATAATGTAAATAAATAAGTATCGGAAGATTTTTTTCTATTTTCATTAATATATTGTAATTTTTTTGTGTTTAAACTTACTGACACTTTGGTGAGTGGGGCTTTTTCGAATTTATTTATTTTGATATTGCAATGGCAACATTCTTTCATTTGTTTATTTGGCATTAATTTTTTTTTTTTTTTTTTTTTTTTTATTTTATGAAAAGTGGTTGACGGGATAATGAAGAAGTACCAAAGTTTTTCTTATTCAAGTACATTTTTTTTTAAGCTGAAATAATATTCTGATCTTTCCTTTGAAAAGCAAGATTAAACCAAATCCATCGAATAAAAATAGTTATAAGTAGAGTCGTGCATTGTCTCGAGTAATCAAATTTTACTGAAGATACTTTTTTGGAAGGGGATATGGATTATAGCTGGGTGCAGATGATAAATCAACAAATATTGTTACCATCATCATGATTTGTAATGCATTTATTTCATTAAAATATAAACCTTTCATCCATTTAAAATGCAGAACCTTAAAAGTCATGCCTTACACTCATTTCATCCGAAAAAAAAAAAAGAATTCCATAAACCAAAACATTTTATTTCAACATCAAAATATTATTTATAATTTACACACGTGGAAAATAGAATCTGTTAATGACAAGGGGGGTAAAAAAAAAGATTTTAGCGAGATTTGTGCTTGGCTAACATAAAAGTTCAGAGTAAACTAACTCTACACATATCTAAAATATCTGAATGATATTTAGGAACACTGATAAAAATACATCATTGTGAATCTAAAAAGTGTCATTTTCCTATCAGCAGCATCCTGCTTTTTTTAAAATCTGGTGAAAACTTTGTTATTGTAAAATAAATGTTTGTAAATTATTTAAAGAAAAAAAATCCCTGACAGCTCGGCCTACAAGCACCGGTAGATTTCGAAGACACAGACCATGGGGTGCCTATTTGTTGGAAATTGCGGAAAAAATTACCTTTTTGCCATGATGCGATAGTTGGAACCACCCACTTCGAAACCTAACTTGTTTGCAGGCGGAGCCAGCAGGGATTTTTTTTGTTTTTATTTTTTTTCTTGCTATAAGGGTTGGTCCTATAAAAAAATTGTCAATACAAAAGTTTTAGATAATATTAAGAGGATTTATGATAAATTTAAACAGATTTCATATCTTGTGACTTGATGAAGTTATGAATTTTTTTCTTCTAACCCCCCCCCCCTTTCCCGCTCCCTTTGGGGCCATTTTTAATGATATCAAAAATCTGTCATACATAAATTTTCTCCTTTTCCTACAAGTAATAATAACTTTAAATAGATTCGATACGTAGCATAGTTAAGAAATTATGGGGGATTTTCTATTTTCACAAAAAGCCCCTCCATGGTTAGATTTTGCCCATTAACAAACTTGACCGAGATTTTATGCCCCTTGATTTTATGCATCAGTTTGGAAGAGATTTATGCAGAATTATTAGAGTTATTGTGTCCATAAAAAAGTGACATATATATATATATATATAAAGTTTTGAACTGGGAGTGGTTTTGGGTTCTAGGAGTCATAATCGGCGTAGGTCTGCAAAAATTTTTCAAAAATTCCAACTTAGGGGAGAATGTAATAGGTAGTATTTCTTACGAAATCTACCTAAAAACAGTAAATTGAGTTACAACACATTATTTAAAGGTATAAAATTCATGTTATCAAATATTTATGATATTAAAATTTTGTATACAAAATATGTTCCAACTGAATTTTTTAGTATGTAAGTAGCTAGAAAATGTGCATTCCATGTAATATTACTTTTTAATGCATGGAATTTTGTATTTATGTTGAAAACATTCATAAATTTATCCTACTATACAGTTGTATTTTTTACAAAATGTGCAATAAATTTTTATTTTTGAAATTTGTCTCTTTAATGTTTTATCATGCTTAAGTAAAGCTTTTTATATGAAAAAAAAATAATAATAAAAATAAAAAATAATAATAAATAGGCGTGTGTTTTACTGCAGACATTAAAATTGTGAAAATCGTATTAAGTGACATTGTTTAAAATGTGGCACTAAATGGTATTTTTAAATATGTTATATTTATTACTTAAAAAATATATATATTTAGAATCGTATTAAATAACGTTGTTTAAAACGCTTCACTAAATGGAATATTTAAATAAAAAATATTTAAAATCGTATTAAAATAACATTTAAAATTTAGCACTAAATAGTATTTTTAAATATGCTATATTTATTTATTTTTTAAATTACCACATATACATCGTTAAGAAATATAAAAGTGGTTTTAAATACTTTTCATGAGTATTACGATAACATAAACAAACAAATTTTACAAGTATCAAATCATTTAAATATTTGAAAGTTTCTCAGTTTAAATTATTATAAAAAAGTGTGTAAATCTGTAATAAACTCGTGTAAATATATAATTCTGAACTTATTTGCTTAGTTTCTAGTATTTGTATGATAAAATAAAATGAGTTTGATGTTTTAAATAATAACAAACATCGCCGAAACTGTGGGGGGAAAAAAGATAGATACTAAACAAATAAGATAAGTAATACCTACCTGTGGCGACACGCCCGAACCGTTTGCGACTGTTGTCACTAGGGGCTCTGCAGTTGCGATTCGGTTACCATTGAGCTTATGGAAGTGTCCTATCCCAGTGCGCATACGCATATGTTAAAAGCAAACTCAACAGCCAATCGGCCTCCAGAGCCAATCAGAGTGAGCGGTACTGACTGTATCTAGCAATGGAAAGTTCGAACTCACTCAGTGAGTTCAGCGGTCTAAGATATCTTAACTATCCGATCTGAACGTAGTATCACGTAGCATCGCTTTGCCAGTGCTGGGCTGGCTTTTCATTTACATGTGCAATCATAGTCGATCCGAAGTATGTTAAACTATTTTGTATTGATTTAATTTGATATAGATTTATGTTATTGCAAGAACTACATACATACGCATATTTCTGTTATAGTTCTTGAAATTTCCATTCATAACATGTTTTTTATTCTTGGCGAATTAGTGCGAGTTCTATAACCATGCTTTCATTGCAAAATACAATAGATACAGAGTGGCATTTGTTTATGTTTTTCTTGTAGTAACTCCTCTATACCGACCCGATAAAAGATGGTGAGTGGTAGCGAGATCGGATCGTTGGCACAGAGAATTTCTCGCATAAATTAGAAAATAGAATTTTATTGTATAACAATGTTAATTCTAATGAAAAATATATACAAGACGTCAATACAGCATTTAATTATTTTTCGTGAGTCAATCGCTTATAAATTAATGACCTCTTGACTCCAAGTGTAACTGAAACAAACAAAAGTCTCTAAACATTTCAGACAGTCGTGACTACAAAACAAAGTTCATTCGGACCAAGGCTCGTCCGTTCCTTCTATTCGGAAGATCTACTAATGCTCGTTAATTCTGAGTCTAAGAACTCTCACTCTCGCACTTGGTGTGCTTTTTCACTTCGCTGGGATTTTCAGCGGATACCTGCTGTATCAATTCTAGAGGTCGGACCTCACTAGCGCTTACACCACGCTGAGTTAGAAACTGACGTTTCCTTTTCCCTTCTCCAGGGAGTCAACACTCTCCTTTTCGATCCCTCCAAAAACTGTCCTCTCTCACTTTTTCATTCTCGCAGGAGAACTTCTTCTGGGGGCGGGGGCTTTGTCGAGGCGGGCCCCTCGAAACTCTCCAGCCTCTTAGCAGCCTTGAGATCCCTCTGTTTCGTTTTCACTAAGTCCGTCATTGGACGTTCTAAGACAAAGGGCAAAGTTTCGGGCGCAAACCTAAAAATCGTGTGCAGAGATCGCTTCTCTCGCAGATGAACTCTTTCCCACGAACTCGGCAAGGATCAAAGCATAAGACCCCTTTTTGGGTAACGCCTTACCACTTCATCACTGTCCGAACTTTCCGCTCACAGTACAATAGAATTCGGCGTCTGCTAGTCTTCAAGGCAAAAATAGGGAGGGAAGGTATGCAGTTAAGTGCACTCACAGGAAATGCTAGAATGACACATAGTGCAGCTGGATGTCGAAGCTCAAATTCTTTACAGCACCTCCTCCTCAAACGATTCTTAAGGGTGAAACACTAAGAATCTCTAAGAGTCGGATAAAGAATTGCAAGCTCAAATTACATCAGAGTGGCAAGAAATAAAACATACATGAATAAGATAATACTCCCTTCCTTTTTTTTTTTTCGCGCTCTGATAAGAAATCATGAACATAGAATGAAATAAAACACAGTGAAATAAAAAATAAAAAATAAAAAATCTTAAAATAATTATATACAAAAGTTTATCAAGAAATCTCCTTAAACTCGAATCAGACAATCAACATGCGGAATGTCTTTGCCTGCGCGATGAGAAATGGCATAATTATAAGGTTGCAGAGCTAAGGACCACCTTAATAATCTGGGATTATTTCCAGAATTTCTTTTTAGAAACACCAAAGGATTGTGATCGGTTTCGATAGAAAAGTTTTGTCCATCAATATAATGCCTTAACTTTTTTATCGCAAAAATAATCCCTGCACACTCTCTTTCAGTGGCGCAGAAACTTTTCTCACTATCAGTAAATTTTCGACTTAAATATATTATGGGGTGCTCTTCCGATCCCTCTCTTTGAGCCAAAACCACGCCAATACCTAAGTCACTAGCATCAGTTTGTACAATGAATTCTTTCTGAAAATTAGGAGCGTAAAGCACCGGTTCTTCAGTAAGCTTCATTTTCAAAGTCTCAAAGGCTTTTCCCATTTTGTCGCTCCATGCAATCTTTTCTTTTTTATTTTTCCCTTTAAGCGCCCTCGTTAATGGTTCTACAATCACTGCATAATCTTTTATGTACCGGGAATAATATCCAGCCATTCCCAAACATCTACGAATTTCAGTTTTCGATTTCGGAACCGGTAATTCCTTAATTGCCCTTACTTTCGCCTCAGCTGGCCTCCGTCTACCCTCACCTACAATATGCCCAAGATATTTTACGGTTTTCTGAGCGAACTTGCATTTCGCCAATTTGATTTTTAGTTTCGCGTCATTCACCCTTTTTAATACTATTTCTAGATGACGCATAGGGTCCTCCCAACTGTCTGAAAAAAACGCCATATCATCTAGATACGGTAAACAGAATTCCTCAAGCGCGTTTATTTCCCGCGTTAAGATATCTGCTAACTCCACCCGTTTTCTGTAAGGCTTTACTAAACTCAAGTGAGAAATCTGGGATTTCTGTCGCCTCCCAGGAACATTCACAATATAATTTGTTTCCGAGATTTTCGATTCAATTTTTCCCGGCCCTATCCGTCTATCTGACATTTTAATTGGCTTTCTGGTAGTTAAAACTAAAACCTCATCTTTCACATTAAGCTTCCGTTTTACCGCCTTTCTGTCAAACCAAAATTTCCTCTTTTCTCGTTTTTCTGACACATTTTCAACGGCTAAAACTCGACCTCTTTTTAACCTGTTCGTGAGATTAAACACACAGCCCTTCACGAATTTATTTTCCTCCGTTTCTCTTATCCATTCTCCAAATACTAACGCTTTCAAGAGCTTTCTAACTTTTCGATGCCAACATGCAATACTATCGCTTATTGTGCGACACACTCTCGGATTTTTCAACTTAACACCGAACCTTTTTAGAAATGCGGTAGTTAAATCGTTTATCAATCTTTTCCCAAGGTCTAAGTATTTTGACACATTTCCTTTAACCTTCCCTTTCCCTAAGTGTAATGACACTTTTTCAAGGCACGCGCCAAAAATATCTACCTGATAAGGCAATGGGACAAGCACCTGCTTCCCCCCACTCACGCGATTTTCTCTGGCTTTTGCCACTATCAAAGAATTTCCCGCATTACAATGCGTTTCTTCAATTTCCCCTTTCCCTCTAATCTCTTCGAGAGATGGATACCTGTCATTTTCCATTTTACTAACCCCTCTTTCAATGTTTGCTAAGATCGAAGATTCCTCACATATCGGCAAAGGCGATAATCCCTTATCCACACTGACCAGTTCAATAGGGTTTTCTAGATTTTCACCCTCTAGTTTTGAATTCAACGCTTCCGCTTCACTGCACTCGCGAAAAATTCCCCCTTCTTTTTCTTTTACTGAATTCAAAGTTTCCGCTTCATCGTGTCGGTGAACATTCTCCCCTTCCTTATCGGAAAACATAATCCGCTTATCTTCCAGCTTTGGAGTATGGTCAATTTTTTTCTTTTGAGCCCGCGTCAAAACTGCATTCATCAATTCGGGTTTTTTCTTCGCCTGTTCTAACAATTTTTGAGTGTGATTACCCAACAAATAGTAAAACATATCTGAATCTTTATTGTTAACTCCTGCCTTGGTTTCAATGACCCCCACGCCTTCAATTTCTAAAGTGACCTCTGCTATAGGTAAACAGTACAATTTACTGTCCAGCGGAGTTTTAATCCATACGTGATCTCCATTCAATTTATCTTGACTGACCAAGTCGTATGCGATGATATCAAATTCACTCCCAGTGTCAGTTAAAGCAGTTGTCTGAATTCCATTCACTAACACTTTACTCAAATAAGGGGAGAAGGTTTTTTCAAGTGTCGGTTTACTTATTAAGTGACCGACCCGCGCAACATCTCTCTTTTTAATTTCCGGACAATCTACTCTGTAGTGACCGCTTTGAAAACACGCGTAACACTTGACTTTTCGCCTTTTTTCGTAAACTCTTTCCCTTTCTTTATGATCATCGCGATCCCTCCAGTTAAAGTTAGTCTCCGGATTTCTGTTACCGTTTCGCCCATTTTCAAAAGTCCTGGGTCTTTCAAATTTCTTCTCTAAAGGGAGTTTCGGATTCCAAGTTTTTTTAGACGGGCGCTTGATTGCCTCGTACGCATCTAAAAGCCTCACTAACTCTTCGGGATATTTAATCTCCGCCCAGTTATCTATAAAATGTTCGCGCATTTCTGGAGACGCTCTCCGTTTGATTTGGTCCGTGACAAGCAAATTTTTCAAACCCTCAAAATCCGAAACTTGTAAGCATGACAGCCAACCTTCTAAAAAACTATTAAGTTCAAAAATCAGATCCTTCCAAACTGAATTAGGATTTCGTGGATGTTGACTAAATTTTTGTCGGTATGTCTCTGCATTCAAACGATAGCGTTCTAACAGTTTTTCTTTCACATATTGAAAATCATCAATTTTGTCTTCGGGTTCTCTTAAAATTAACTCGGCCATTCCCACAGGTAATAATGATAGTAAATTCGTCACCAACTCATCCGAATTTAGATTACATTTTTTTGCCTGTCTCTCGAATAAATTCAAAAACAACGAAATATCCGAATTCTTTTCATCAAAGCGATGCATAATTGTTTTTAGGGGTAAATTACTCGTTCTAACTGAGATGCTACTAGATGCGGTACTCCGGTCATCTGTCTCTTGTGTTGCTTTTAATCTAGCCAACTCATGTTCCCGCTCCACTTTATTTTCCCTATCTTTTTCCATAAGTTTAATTTGTGCTAAAGCTAGCTCTTTCTCAAAACCCTCTGACGACTCTATTTTTTTTATAATTTTCGGTACAGTATCATTTTCCTCTAAAATGACCTCAAATTCGTAAGCTAACGTTTGCAAATCAGCTTTCCTAAAATATCTAAGCTCCGACATTTTTAAAGTATAAAATTAGAAATTATCTTTCCCACAAATATAAAACAATACAATAAGATTAAATCAAATCCTACCAAGTGCGTCAAAATATTACCAAAATATACGCTCATAAAAAAGTACGCTTAACAATAATATATAAGAAATATGCAACATATAAAATTAAGCAACCCTATCCTATCGTCCACATTCACCTTGGTATTTGGTTATAAAATACATATGGGATAAATTCTACACAAAACAAAAATTTCAAATTCAAAAAGCACAGTAAAAATATTTTAAATTGCAAAAGTCTCATTCAATTCCCTTTTTTTTTTTTTAAATCAATGGTGGTCTTAATCTCTGCATCCACTCTTAAAAAATTTAGAATAATTCACAAAAAACATATAAAATCAACTCTGTTATCGTAAAATATGAAATGCGTTCAATACTTTTTTTTTTCAATGAACTCTCATTTATAGATTCAGCTAAAATTTTGTAACACTGCACAACTCTCAGTTTGCATTAAATTAATTCAACAATAATTTAATTTTTAACTACAAAATTTGTCTATTAAATAAGTTACAGTAATCTCGGAAGTATCTCATCATACTTTTTTTTTTCTACCGGAAAAATTTCTCAAAATATTTACTCTCACAAAAATTAACATACAACTTTTTTTTTTTTGAAGCCTACAACACCTATACAAACACTAATAACAATTAAAGCCACTCTGAGTATAAAAAGAGCTTACCTCCATTCCTAAGAGTCTTTCAGGGCGTCAGAAGCACAGACTTCAGAGATTCTCAGGAGCACAGACGGGGTTCTCTGTCACACTTTTCGGATGGGGGAACACTCTCCAGAATTCTTGGTAGATTTCTCTTTCTGATGGGGGAACACTCTCCAGAATTCTTGGTAGATTACTCTTTCTGATGCTGTGTTGATCCACAGGGGTGTCTAAGGAGACTCAGGTCACAAGTCACAAGGAGACTCTTTCTTGGAGCACTTTGATGATTTAAATTTCAGAGTCCACTCTTTGTCTTTAGAGAATGTCATTAATTTTTGCTAATTAATCCATCACCGCAAGCCACCAGTTGTAGTAACTCCTCTATACCGACCCGATAAAAGATGGTGAGTGGTAGCGAGATCGGATCGTTGGCACAGAGAATTTCTCGCATAAATTAGAAAATAGAATTTTATTGTATAACAATGTTAATTCTAATGAAAAATATATACAAGACGTCAATACAGCATTTAATTATTTTTCGTGAGTCAATCGCTTATAAATTAATGACCTCTTGACTCCAAGTGTAACTGAAACAAACAAAAGTCTCTAAACATTTCAGACAGTCGTGACTACAAAACAAAGTTCATTCGGACCAAGGCTCGTCCGTTCCTTCTCTTCGGAAGATCTACTAATGCTCGTTAATTCTGAGTCTAAGAACTCTCACTCTCGCACTTGGTGTGCTTTTTCACTTCGCTGGGATTTTCAGCGGATACCTGCTGTATCAATTCTAGAGGTCGGACCTCACTAGCGCTTACACCACGCTGAGTTAGAAACTGACGTTTCCTTTTCCCTTCTCCAGGGAGTCAACACTCTCCTTTTCGATCCCTCCAAAAACTGTCCTCTCTCACTTTTTCATTCTCGCAGGAGAACTTCTTCTGGGGGCGGGGGCTTTGTCGAGGCGGGCCCCTCGAAACTCTCCAGCCTCTTAGCAGCCTTGAGATCCCTCTGTTTCGTTTTCACTAAGTCCGTCATTGGACGTTCTAAGACAAAGGGCAAAGTTTCGGGCGCAAACCTAAAAATCGTGTGCAGAGATCGCTTCTCTCGCAGATGAACTCTTTCCCACGAACTCGGCAAGGATCAAAGCATAAGACCCCTTTTTGGGTAACGCCTTACCACTTCATCACTGTCCGAACTTTCCGCTCACAGTACAATAGAATTCGGCGTCTGCTAGTCTTCAAGGCAAAAATAGGGAGGGAAGGTATGCAGTTAAGTGCACTCACAGGAAATGCTAGAATGACACATAGTGCAGCTGGATGTCGAAGCTCAAATTCTTTACATTCTTTTAAATTATATTATTATCGTTTATGTCATTATCTATTGATGTTCCCCAATTTTAAAATATCCATCTTATAGATCATGTGATTAAAAATTACCTTCAAAAGTTTTAAATATTGCGTAATAATAATAGATTGTGTACTTGTATTTAAACTGCAATTTAGTCAAAGTTAATTATTTTTAGGCATATGTTTTATTTTCTTATAATCTAGTCATTTATATTGCATAAAATTATACCATTCAATTACGTATGTTTAAGATATAAAAATTTTATTGCATGCGTTGCTAGAATATTTTAAATTATTGTTATTTTTATTACTTTCTTTAATACATTTTATTTTCATGAATTTTAAAATATGAATTTTGATGAAGTCAAACTATTTAAATTTTTGACGTTTCAATATACATGCTAATAATTATGAGCGATTTTTAAAATGAAGGTTTATATTTTAACGGAAAAAAGGTCTAAATAATGTTAACTGATTATTATTATTTATTTTTAATTACGGAGCATCAATAGATTTAATTCAAAGATAAATCATTCTGAAAAATTATTGTCCTTCTGTGTTAAGTAGAATGAAAACATGCTTAAAGTAAAGATTAAAAATAAACAAATAGGTAATATGCATATGACATAAAAATATTATAAATGGAAATTTCATGTTATTTTTCTAATTTTTTTCAGTAATTATATAAATACCAAAATTTGGTTTTATATAGTTCTTAAATGGAGATAAATCTTTATCAAATTAAATTATGCAGTTATGTTTAACTTTCTTCAGTTTGTCAATCAACTAATAAATAAGAATAATTGATACTGGGTTGACCATTATCAGTTTTCAAATATGAAAACACAAAGGTAAAGACAACATAAAAACCAAGACATAAGCAATTCCCAACTCAGAAATTTAAAATATTGTGAAACTTTCAAGATAATGTAGTAGGGCTTAAGCAAAAATATAGTATACAAATTTTCTTGTTGCCCGAATTCACTGTAAAAGGAAAATATCCCTGCTTTATTTTAGACTTTATTTTAAAACTGATTAATGGTAAAAAAAATACAAAAAAAAAAGATAAAAGTTATCTATTTTAATTAGTTTTGTCAAATTCAAACAAAAGTTAGGAAGCTTCTGTAAAATAATTCTTACCGTTCATTCTAACAAAATGTATATTAGATTTAAAATTTTTTTAATGTTATCAACAATTGATATTTGTAGCATACTTTAAAGGATAAAATGCAATATATTAATTAAAATATAAAAAATAAATATATTCAAATTTTAGCAATTACTTTAAAGGGAAAAAAGCAATATATTAATTAAAATATGTAACTTGTTAAATGTAATATGACTTCTTAAATATAATGTGTGCAAATAAAAATCATTATTTTCCATTTTTTTCTTTCAGTATATAAGTATGCTAAAATTTAATTTCCTACAGAAACAAAAGAAAAATTCTAAGTCAAGTTATTTAGATGAAAATCTCATGCCTCTGTCAATTAAGATTTAAAACTAACAGATTAATGAAAACCTTTTTCATTTCCTTTATAAATGAAGGAATGTAGATAATAATGCTTATAATAAAAGCATTATTATCTACATTTGATTGTAATTCCTGTTACAATGGTCAATATGAAATCCTGTAACTAGCCTTACATTTATACCTTTTGGTATGCTTGTCCTAAAACACTTACAAAGTACCTCAGATTGTGTCAACTAGCAACCTTTTATAATCCTTTTTACAATGTTTGCAAACCTTTCAGACAAAGCATTTAAAAAGCATCTAGTCATTTACATGTAGAGGTTAGAAAAATGTTTTAAAAATCAAAAATTGTTATCTGGGATGCAACTTCTAAGCCGTTAAAAATACACGTACACATGTATATATATTTTTTTATTTAAATAATTTAAATGGTTTATTACGAAACATAAACCCTCCAATATGTAATAATAATGCTCACAAAATGTGTAGTGGCGCCATCTGTTCGTAAAATAAGCAATTAATCATTCAACATTTTTTTTTTCGCAAAATTAAAATAATGATAACTATATTTATTATTACTGATGTTAGATAGATTTATCTCCTTTACTTTCACTATTATTATTTGTAATACAGTTGTGAAATGATGCAATTGTATGCTTTATTTAATCTATTTATAATAATTTAGTTTGGTTGTTATTGTTTTTAGACTAAATGTACCAAAATTAACATGTAAAATCTTAAAATCAACACAATCCCTGTATGTGATTTTCTGCTATTCCAATTTTCACAAAATTCTTGAGATCACGATGACATTAAAATATATATTACTGATACTACTTGTAGACGACATATACAAAAATAATAAAAAAATAAATAAATAGATTACTGATGTAGACGACACATAATACAAAATAAATAAATAAATAAAAAGAAAAAGAAGCAGAAACAGAAACAAAAAGTCCTAGCTTCCGGATTTTAATAGTGTCCAAAAAAGTTTTGTTTCTATTACACATTATTAATAACAAATAACATTAACATACATGTAATGTTTGGGCTTGTACAAAGTGTATCAACCGAAACATAAGATCATATTTCAAGCTATGTCTAAAAAGCCCAAGTTTCTCTTTAACATAGATTGGTTTATTTTTCTCATAGTTTATATCTTGCTAATTAATCACAAGAGAATGTATAACAAACCTTTACGCAAAAATATTAATTATATATTTTAATAATAATATTAATTATATATTTAAATAATAATATTTATTTATATTAATTATATATTTAAATAATACCATTTATTTATATTAATTATACGTTTAAATAATAATACTTATTAATATTAATTGTATATATTTAAATAAAAATATTAATTAATAATTATACTTATTTAAATATAAATAATAATTAAAAATTTAAATAATAAAATAATAGAAAAAAAACTTTAAATATGGTAATCTTCCACAACTTTATCACTACAGATCAACCAGTAATTGGTAAAAAGAATTTTAGTAAATTAATCGAGATTTTTAAGAATAATGCTTAATTTTAAAAGATGAAAACTTTAATTAATTAATTCTGCTAATTTGATAATCATCTGTTACTAAAGTTCTAATATAAAAATATTTTTAATGAAAGTTTAGGAGTTATTGCATTTTAATAAATGTTCGTATAGTTATTAAAACATAGCTTATATGAATTAAAATTTAATTTAATTCTTGAAATTATCTGATATTCAATTTTATTGTATGTAATAAAAATGTTAATCTTTATTTACCTTAATTATAATTATAATTTAACATTGTTTAACTTAATTCTAATTACAATTTAATTACCTAATTGACAATAAAATATTGCAGAGCAATTGATAAAGATCAACTGATCTTTATATCAATGCTTAAGAAGCACTGTTAATAAATATTCTTTATTAACTAATTCAATAAAGATCAAAGCAAAACTCTAAAAATGCAAAAAAAAAAAAAAAAAAAAAAATGGAAAGGACACAACTTGATTCATCAAAATTACGAGCCTGGTGCTTTAACCACTATATCAGATCTGACACAAAATTATTAGCTTTTAATACAGTTGTTCATTTAATACGCTTTAACTCCTCCCCTCAACATCTACGTAACCATCTTTTAGCCAATCATCATTCGACACCGCCTACAATCGCTGTACGCGTGATGGTTTGTAAAATCGCATCCGGACTGCCCCTTTTCTCGCCCGTACAAAGAGAGAGACAGAGGAGGATACGTGGAATTGGCAGCAAGCCAACGCCCAAAGACTACGTAAAAAAATTCAGCCGGCGATCTCTTCTCATTGGTCTCCTTTTAAGCAGGGAACAAAATAATTTATGCCTTTAATAATTCTCAGCAGCACCTGTCTGTCTCTTTCTTCGCACAAGCTGTTTTCGCTTAGCTCATTTAGACACAAGTAAGTAGTGTCGCTCCCAACTGCAGATTAGATACAACATGGAATATAAGAGTGTGAAAAGAAAGACGCACAAACTTTCGAAAAAATCAGAAATTTTAAAGAAATATGACAAAAAATCACCTATTCTGTGCCAGATTTATTTTGCTTTATCTATGAAGGTCGCACCATCGTCTCTTCGTATTCTTCTTCTAAACAGAAAAGATATTGAAAAAAAAAAAATGCTGCGATTGGTGGCTCAAAGAAGAAGAGAGTGAAAATATGAAGATTTAGAAAAAAATATGTACGAGTGGTTTCTTGAGTCAAGACACTCTAACATACCTATCAGCGGATCCATTGTTAAAGAAAAAACTGCAGAAGTAACCCAAAAGCTAAGAATTGAAGATTTTACTCCGTCTAATGGGTGGTTAGACCGATTTCGAATCCGCCACGGCATTATATACAAAAGAATTTGCGGAGAATCCGCTGCTGTGAAATTTAAAATGAACAAATATAAGATTCGCCAAACTGTGATAAATGCGCCTTTATTGCATTTATGTAAACTCGTCTTTATCTTTTGTCATTAATGTCTTTTAGAGAAGAGATTGTGTATAAAAATGCTAATCAACAAGTAACAGAGCAATGTAATGATAGTAAAATAAAACCTGTCAAGACGGAATCACAAAAGTCTGGAAAAAAATTCCCTCAATTTTCCAGAAGTGTATACATGAGTCTTTTAAATTAGCCAGATTCAAGCAATATGTGAATAATGTGAGTAAACTAAATAATGAAAGAATAAGTAAATTGCTAGAACTTATTCAAAAAATTGATAGTAGAGTTTTAAAAAAGGACTGTTTCAATTGATGAAAAATTGCGTACATGAAAACATATAATCTTTTATTTACAATTATCATCCCTCAACTGGGCAAGAAAGAAGATAAAGGAAATAGTGATTATAAAACAGATAAAATCAGGGCCTGACTAATGCAGGAGTATGCGGGGCAACTGCCCTGGTTCCCCCATTTCAGGGGGCCCCTTATGGGAGTAATCAGGATTTTTGTTAAGAGGGTGCCAAATAGTTAAATAATCAAATATTAATGAAGGAAAGGGAGGTTTCTCTCTGCTTCCCGTACTCTGCCCCCCCCCCCAAAAAAAAAAAAAAAAAACTATATCATTAGAAAACTAATGATTAAAATTTTACTGTAACAACTTAGTATTCCATTGTTTTCAAGAGAAATTCATTATTGACGTTTTTCTCATAACGAAGCAAGTTAAAGCCGTTAATGATGACCAATTGGGGATATTTTTCTCTTAAAAATCTACGTAGATATGCAAAGGGAAAGTTTGCAAACGAATACTCCCGTCAACCAATCCATCATTTTTCCTAACTTTTTCCTACTAATTTTTTTTTTTTTTTTTTTTTTTTTTTTTTTTACAGCTGTGACTATCTTTCGTTTGATAAAGATGTCAATGTACCTGGTACGAAATTTATGTATTGTGCTGTCCTCTAAAAAAAACCCAGTGTGAAATGTTTCCTAAAAAAAACCCACCCTAGTATTTTATCAAATATTTTCACTGAAGTCAATTTTTGGTTTCGCCCTGTTTCTATACACCATTTGCAACAGTAAAAACGGTTGATAATGCCTAAGGAGTGTTTATTTAGTTTTAAAAGAATTTATTCTAATAATGCAGAATTTTGGCAAAACATGAGCTTAATTTTCACATATTTGCTTGTTATAATACGTTATGTTAAAATGATGTACATCAATTTTGAAATGTTTTTATGTTAAACCATTAAAATGTGAATAAAATAGTACATTTTAAAGCTGATTATGTCAAGTAGGGCTCGGCTGACGACCTTTGAAAATGGAGCTAAAAAAAAACCCATGGTGGAATTAAAAAAACCCCAAAAATTTTTTCAATAAATAAATGATAAAATATACATTTTTTAAAAAAAAAAAATACATTTATTTTTAAGGAACATAATTAAATTATGCAAATTTAATGTATACTGAAGGCATTTCTAAGGATTTTTTTTTTTTTTTATCTACCCTATATATATAAAATCCTAATGAAACAAATTTGTGAAACGATTTTATGAAACGATTTTATGAAACGACTGATTAAACGACTGATTATGTTTTAGGGCTATTTTTAATAAAATATTAAAACGCTTGATGGTGAAATTAATACCAATTGACCATAAAAATCCGCGGATGTCAAAACTAGTAATAGAATTTTGAAATTTGAATTAGTTTTCGAGTTATTAATTTTTTTCTAATTTTAATGACATTTCTGTAATGATGGCAACTAATTGCTCAGTTTTTTAGTGACAAAAAAAGGGAAAAAATTGAAAAGGATCCCGATAGGGATTATTGATTTCTTTTTTAATTCGTCATTTTCAAATTGAAATTGAATTTATCTTTTATTTCAATCAATAATGAAGATAAGATTGTGATTAAATTATGTTTTTCAAGAAAATTTGAAAAAAAAATCACATTTCTATCGTCAGGATTTAATTTAATTTATAAACTGAAAATATTTTGAATAAAATCGTCCAAATGACGTCATTTATGTAAATTACGTGATATATTAAAATGATTTTCGTTACTTTTCCAATTTAGGGGCCTTCGCGAGATAAAGAAAGTGACCTTGGCGATGAATTGAAATTCGGCAATATGTTTTCTAACAATCTATTCGCTTTTTGATATACACAGGCAATTATTTGGATATTTATACAATTTATTTAATATAAAGAAGCCATTTATCTATTTTTATATACAAAAAGAGGTAAATTGAAAGAAACTTATAAATAAATTGTATATATACCTATAAATACATGTATAAACAATCATAAAAGTTCGGTGTTTTTCCAGTATATGGGGCCTTGACGGAACAGAGAAAATAGCCTTGGCGGAATAGGAAATTTGGCAACATACTTTCTGTCAACCTATTCACATTGTCATTTCGTACGCAGAAACATTTTTTCAATATTTATACAATTTGATTAGCGTAAAATGTCATTTATCCTATTTTATATATAAACAGAAGTAATTTGTATAGAAATAATAATATACGTATAATTAAAATACGCATGTAAACAAAAAAATCGTCAAATTTGTTTCCATGGCTGTTTATGTCATTTGGCACCAAATCTCACTTTCTGATGCCCGAATTGCGCCAAACTTTTTAAAAAAGCGTCAAGACCCCTATAATAGAGAAGCACCAAAAGTTCATTGGGTTTGTTTTCATAACTTTTCGCAACAAATCTATGCCTTTCTGAAGCTTGAATTACGCCAAACCTAAAAGCAAAGGATAATACTGGAAAAGTACTCGATTTTCTTATGGACAATATTCAAGTGACATAACATGGTGTAAAAGTATCGCGGATAGCAAATCTGTTTAAATATTTCATCAATTGATGCCGAATAAATGCAGGCATGCATGCACAAAACATTTAATTAATTTTGTATGAAAAATAATTATTAGAAAATTCTTCTATACATATTAATTAAAATAAATAATTTACATATTTAAATTAACATGAAAATATGCATGAAAAAACATGAAAATATGCATGATGGTGCACTAAAATAGAGAAAAAATTAAAACCTGTTACTGAAAATGTCTATAACATAATACTTTTCAATACCGTGGTTCTTAATGTTATTCACAAGCAGATGGAATTTTTCTTATCCTTAAACGCAAAGGAAGAATAGAATACAGATCGTTGTTATAAAAATCCGAGAAGTAGCCACAATTTAAACCTAACCATTTTATACAAGCTGGTTTTCAAGGTGTAATGGATTTTACTTATCAATCCCCAAAACAGCCGTCAGTTATCGCAACAGCTCTGTATGAGGCCATAGTAATAAAAAAAAATGCCCCATTAAAACGTTAAAAGCATGGCAACCCAATTACAGATTTACCAATATTTTGAAAACAAAGCACGCTGTCATGTTTTTAGCGGCCTCGCAGTCTGAGCGGGGGTTGGCGAGCTTAGCTCGCAGGGGGCAGGCCCCCTAGTTATGTCATAAAAAAAAAAAAATCCATGTTTGCAAAATTAAAACCCATCAATCTTTTTTACACACAGATACCCTTCACTTGTATTTTACACATTATTTTGATGTTTTCAAACTTTTATTTATTTTATTTTATTCACTCTTTTAACTGTTTAATGCAAAATATTTTACTTAAGTTAGGAATAACTAATATTGATGCATAGCTTGTAATTTGTACTATTTATCTTCTAAGCATACAGATGAACTGTAAGTTTGTGCAGTTTTGTGCAAAACACAGTAAGTGAATTGCAAAATATCATTTTGTCTTTTGCATAAAAGGTAAAACTTGAAATCTGATGCATTCCCCCTTATGTAATTTAAAATATACCACAGAAGAAAATCGTAATACAATTCAGGAAGGCAGTGGCAGCAATTTAATCAGCAAATTTTCTTTCAAGAACACCCTTTCTGTGTCATCGATGAACTTCATTATCTTTGCTTTATCATCTGAGAAGGTAAAGCCAGGGTTGTAATTTTGATCAGTCAAAACTCATTTTAACCAGGATTGTGGTCAAAACTGGTTTTAACCATTTAAAAGTGGTCGAATTTGCTTCAACCACTCAAAAGTAATTGAAACTCTATTAAAAAGACATTTGACATTTTTGGATTTCACAATGCACCTGGTGAATTGTTATGCAAACTCTTCAGCAATAAAGATAATTTTCAAAGTTTGATCTGAGTTAGCCTTACAGAAAAAGTCATTACTTGATAAGTAACACATGTTGTAAAATCAGTGAAAGGCAAAAATTTATTACCTAAAAGTATTAAAATTATTAATCAAATTATGCGCCACCAGCTTCAACATATATTTGTACCCTTCTGCCATCAACAAATCAACACCACAATTCCAATTTTCATTGTCTTTCAATGCAAAAAAATTGCACAAACTCAAACAAATTGCTTCAGTGTTCGCAAATCATTGATTGTGTAAATGGTGTTCCAGTAATATGAATAAATTATAGTCAGGCGACGACAAGTCAGGTGGTTACGGCAGGTACTCTAGCCACTTCCATACAATTTTACACAATTTATCTATAAAATGGCCATACAGTGGCGACAACCAAATGCAAATTGACAAACTTCCAACTGCTTGCATATCTATGCATTCCTTCCGCGATCTTGTTCAGTCAAGTCTTAATCAATGAGATAGTCTCGATTCCAAAAATTGGTCAACACAACTTTTATCAGACGAAAGTTGGATCGAGGCGTTTGAAATGCTCGTTGCCCACGTAATAGCCTTAAGTTTCTCCGGTAGAGTGGACAAACAACACTCATTCTTCGTCCACGGTAATGATGTTTAGAAAATTTGGCAGCGCAGATAGTTATTAAAATGGAGATGTGGAATTCGAACTCATTTTCCCTTTTACATTTCAGTCAATAAATACGTTACCCAATGACGTTTGCGTTATTTTCTACCTGCTGCTTTTAAAATCTTTGCAATGTCTCGATGATCGCAGTCGAAATTCGCCAAATCCCGTAACATCAAGATCGGATCCAAATCGATTGCTTGCACTGTCTTCCGGTGAATTTCTTGCGTCGTCTTCTGGATCTTGACTGATCATTCAAATCGGTGCAATCAATGGGTCATTTTGAAACATCAACATGCTGTCGGTGTCGACCTTTTTTACATGATTGATATTTGTAATTGCAGTCTCAGCATCATAATTCAACGTAAACTCGCCAAGAATTGAACAATGTCTCTAGTTGACTTCATTGACTGGTTGACTAGTTGATGGGCAAAGTGCAAGCATCAAAAGATTAAATTTAACTTTTTTTTTTTCATATTGTTTGGTGTGTATAAATTAGATAGATCATATTCAGAGCTGCACAAAAGAATTCGATTATATTTCTGTTTATGGATGGAAATTGCTAAAGGGGAACTTTCAACTGTGTTATGCTTTTCCCAACTGAACTGAATTATAGTATATATACTATGTAGTATATATACAAATCTATAGATCATATACAGGACTGCACAAAATTCGGATTTTTTTCCGACTATCCGTGGTAATTGCTGAAATTGTGTTTTCAAATAAGTTATACGTTTTTCCAAATTGTTTACTTAGACATCATCTTCCACCTTATTAAACGCTGAAATTTTGTTACAGTATACTGAATGTGCTGGAAAGTGTTTCATAGTCTATGCTTGACGCATGATTTTTCTTTCTTGTTTTTAAATATAAAAGCATGATATTTTCAAGCAACTATTGAAGTGATTTGTATTCGAACAGTTCTTTTTTTAACTTACTGATAAATGAATTTCATCTTGAGTTTTTAAAAATTTTGGTCTCAGGCAGCAGGCTCTTCTTTTCCTGCCCTGTCGCGTCCAGAAATTTAGTTCAAAACGCCAACTTTAACAGTATTTTCTCAAAAATCTGCTTTTATGGAGAAAAAAGAAAAGGAAAAAAAACTGAAAATCTGTTCGATTACATAGTTTCTTAATAATAAGAGAACCCGCCGATTTGATGCGTTTGCGCCCAAAAAATGAATTAAAAAATTGTGTCAGAAAGTAGCCAGTTTCGATTTATGTAAATAAATATTTTATTATATAAGTTGTATAATATTTTAAAAAATCTTATTGCCACATGTAGTTAATTCTGACAGTTGAAATTTGAAAATTAAATGACCAAATTTATTAATTTTATAATAAGTGACTTTGAAATCACAAATTAAAAATAGGGTAAATAGGGGCTAATATGAGACAAAATTCTAAACTTTTCCATTTACTTGTTATCTATTGACTCTAAGCCTAAATAAAAAATACTGTAATTTGTGGTTTTTCTTTCCTTTATCTGATTATGAATTAAAAAAAATACTTGTCATAAAAATAAAGGTTAAGAAAATTAAAATCCTGTCACAAATTAGCCCCACCGACTGGGGCTAATATGAGACGGCTATGGTGCTAAAGTGAAACCACTATTATTTTTAGATGGTTGTAAACATAAAATAAATGAAATAACTTTCTCAATGGTCCGGTGAATGTTCAGTGGTGTAGTCGAGGAGGTACGCGGGAGGATGGCGTCCCCCCACTTTTTTATTTTATCTTATACGTCCCCCTACTTTTTATATTCAGGGGGACGCGGGAGGAAGCAGACTTTTGAGACGCATTATTATTATTATTATTATTATTATTATTATTTTGAAGGATATGCATATCCAATTAACAATTTTAAGAAAAAAATCACTGATTTCCAAGAAAGTTGAAAAGTGTTTATGATTTCGGATCGTCTGTCTGTTTGTCTGTTGTTACTCTAACTAACGTAAGTTTGCTTGAATTGCGACAAATTTGAAGAACGTTTTTGATGTCCATTGCAATATTATCATTATTGAAAATGGTGTATATAGTCGAAACCACCGTTTGACAGCAAAAACGGACTTTGGGGAACTGAAAATTTAGAAAATACCAAAATATGCCCATACCTACCGAATCGTTGTAGAAGAAAAATAATAAAAATAATAATAATAAAAAGCGGATCCAGAGAACCTTAAAACGTAAAACTATGTCAAAATTTCATAGTCTTTTTTTTTTTTTTATGATTGCAATACTTTTCTTACATTATTGCATTTTTACTTTCCAGACTGGTGTAATTTTCATTGTTGTCAGTGGATAGCAGGTTTAATGTTATTCTACAACTATATAAAAAACAAAATTACAAATTAAATTTTAGTGAAAAGTTCGTTGCATTCATTAGCATTACTGGATTACGAATTCTATTGTTCTACTATTCACAAACTATGTTCGAAACTATGAGCTTCCCCCCCCCCCCCCCACCTTTTTTTTTCACCAGCACTACACCACTGCTAATGTTTCAACTGTATTATTTAGATTTTGTTATCTTTCATTTTGACTGAATTTTTTACACATCCACCAGAATACTCAGGAAAACCCACTACAATAAACCCCTTCAATAATTTATTAAATGGTAATTTAGGGTATCAAAAATAAATAAATAAATAAATAAATAAATAAGAAAATTATCTTTAACACTTAAACTATATTTTTATGAAGATTTGAAAGTAAATTTATTATGGTATACAATCTTTTACTGTAAAATCAAAAATACATTCTACGATCTTGACTGTTAGTTCACTATTTATTCATTAACCCTTTCCGGCACAGTGGTCCCACTCCGGACACACCTAATTTTAATTCCAAACTTGCATTCGGCACCAAGAATATTTTAATAAAATTTTGTTTGTATAATGAAAGCTTAAAATAAGGAGTTCGTATTTTCTAAAAAGTCGTTTGCAAATTCCGGTGTCAGTCAGCAATTTCTCATTTTACGAACAGACTTTGTCTGTGCCGGAAAGGGTTAATACTAATATAGCCAGGAAAAGTGTATGTAATTTTCCTGTTTTTAGGTGCGTTCGTAATTATATAAATACGTAGCACCTATTGTCGTCGTTTGGTCCGTCCGTCCGCATATAATAACGCAAAAACTACCCAATCGAATGGTTTGAAATTTAAGGTATATTATCTTTGCAGAATTTTGTCGAGACATTTCAAATTTTATGAAAATTGAATCAAAACTTTAGAAGGTATTAATAAAAATATTTACTACGAAATTTGAATTAAAAAAAAAAAAATCGGTTCTTTCTGTTCTTTTATAGGAGCTTCCGAGGTTTAATTGTCAAGCGACCGAGATACTTATTTTATTACAGAAATTAATCTGCAGACGATATAATTGATTTCACAGAATTAAAAATCATCAAGATCTGAATATTTATAGAACTAGCTATAGCACGAACGCACCTCGTTGGTCACTTTTGACGCGCAATTTCCAACTTGTTGAATATAGTTTCAGGGAAAAGCAGCACTATTTCAGACAGTGTAGTTGCGGTAGTCTTATAGGTTTTGTTAAAGAAATGTCACAAATGTATTGTTTATAACTGGCATATTATAATTATCATAAAATGTAAATGATAAGAAAGAAAAAAAAAATACATGGCTGCTCTGAAAACCTGTTCGGCCACAGCACGTTCCTGTGTAAAACTAAGCGCTTAAGGGACCTCTTCCCCTCACGTGAAAAGACCCGCTTGCTATTGTTAATCCTATGGGGCATTATTTTTCTAATATCTTGTTTGCATTTCAATAATTTAAAAAAAAAAATTTTTCATTGGATAGCTAAGATCTATTTTTGCCGTTGATTACTTTTTCGATTATCTTTCCGAATTTTTTTTTACGAAGATACTTGATACTTTCCCTTTCGGAACCGGTTTCAAAAGTGAAAGTATCTTCGTAAAAAAAAAAAAAAAAATCGTTTCGAAAGTGAAAGTATCTTCGTAAAAAAATCGTTTCGAAAGTGAAAGTATCTTTGTAAAAAAATACGCAAAGAAAATCAAAAAAGTAATCAACGGCTGAAATAGAGATTGATCTTAGCTATCCAATGAAAAAAAAAATCATTTTAAATTATTGAAATGCAAACGAGATATTACAAAAATAATGCCCCATAGGATTAACATTAACGAACGGGTGTTTTCACGTGAGGGGAGAAGACCCTTAAATAAACTAGCTAGAATTTCATATCAGTCGATTAAAAATCGGTAACAAACATAGAAGAAAATATCATTAAGCTTTGGAAAAAAAGAACATATCTGGCATATTAAAACAAAAAGATAATTAAAGATTAACACTTTTTTCTCTTATAATTTCGATGCTGGTCTATGAAAATGTCTTCGTAAATACGCAAAATACAAAATATGTTTCATGATTTAGAAAAGAAAGAAAAAAAAAACTTGTTACTAAGTGCTTTGTTTGTAATTTTGATACATTGATACCAAGTCAAAATATTAGGGTATATTTTAGTTCATTGTCTTTTCAATCACAGGTTTCATATCAAATGAAATTTCTATTTTGCTATCAAATGAGATAATTCTAAGTTTCGTCTGAACTATTATTATATCTTTTTTTTTTTTATTTTATAAAGTTCACAGCCTAGGTAATCATGTTCCAATTCACTAAAAATCTATTTTAAAATTTACGCATTCAAAATAAATTCTTTAAAAATTTGCAACACAGTCAATTTTTTTTATATGACTTTTGTAACTTTGATACTCTCTCTGTGGGTTATCATTGCTTGAATTACATTAGAATTTTTTTTTTTTTTTAATTCAACGAAATGGTTTATATCTTATTGTCAAATTTGTTATAAAGCTGCAAATGTTTTTGTCAAAGCTCTGTTTGCCAATTCATCCCCCCACATCTATGAATTTGTCTGTCCATCCGTTTAAGTTTTATTTATTATTATTATTTTAGTATTTTTGTTGTTTTGTCTCTAAATTTAATAAAACTGCTCATTAGAGAGAACCACGAAATTTATATTTATATAAATACTTCGGTTTCTATTGAAAATAATCTCTGATGCACATACACCAATACATGTGAATGCAATCTGAATTAGATAACAGTGAAATGCCAAAAAGATAAAATGCCAAATAAGGGCCAATAAAATGATAAATTTACTATTTAAAAATATGATACATAACTGCAAGATGCTTTTTAGGTAAACTTATTTGGATACATACCTAGTGTATATACATATACGCGAAGGTGTCAAAGTATTCAGAATGATAAATATAACAATCATATAGTAATTAATATCCAACAAAAGAGTCAATCTAAATAAAACAGGACCATATTTCTATTTATCGTGTTTATATATATATATATATATATATATATATATAACCATAAATGAAACATTATCATAACACCAACTTTATATATATATATATATATATATATATATATATATTAATCAAAATATTCAAAATGCACAAAATGTATAAAAACATGAAAAATTGTGTCTGTTTAAAGCATGTTTTGCTATCTACTAAGATATTGTGTTTAAAATGCATTTGATATGATTTTTTGGTAGTCTATTTGGTCAAGCATACATTCAAAAATGCTGCCGGCTTAAAATGTTTTTACTCCCGCATGCATGGTTCAAGCCTTAAAAAACAGCCATCAATTATTTTTTATCCTTTTTTTATTGCAAAAATTACTAACGCAATTTTTGCTTAGCAATTATCAATCATTTACAGGGTCACACAAAAGGAATACGTTATATAATATACAGGGCTACCAAAAGTTTTTGGAGTACCTTTCCGGCTATGGACGGTAATTGCTAAAATCAGATCTTCAAATGTGTTATGTATTTTCTAAATTGTCTACTTGGGTATCTTCTTTAACTCATTAAAAGATGATGTTTTGTTAAACAAGTCTGGACATTTTGGAAAATGTTTCATAATGTATGGTTAGCGCATGATTTTTCTTTCTTGTTTTGTTTTCTTTAAATTCTATCTATGCTTCCTGGAAGTGTGATTTCAGTAGATTTTGGCGTGTTTTACAAACTTATAATAATCTATAGATGATGTACAGGGCTACGAAACTTTTTTGGAGTACCTTTCCGGCAATGGACGGTAATTGCTGAAATCAGATCTTCAAATGTGTTATGTATTTTCTAAATTGTCTACTTAGGTATCTTCTTTAACTCATTAAAAGGTGATGTTTTGTTAAACAATTCTGGACGTGTTGGAAAGTGTTTCATAATCTATGTTTAACGCATGATTTTTCTTTCTTTTTCTTTTTTCTTTCTTAAAAAAAAAAAAAAAAAATTCTATCCATGCCTCTTTCTTTTGGAATCCTTTTCTTGTAATGCGTTAAAAGTAATGTGTTAAAAAATAAAATTAAATAAAGTGCTTAGGATATATAGGAAACTGATTTTTTTTTATTACAACTTAACTTCGACATTTGAATTCAGTTATTTTGCTTCTGTGTTAATCCTGTCTATTCTCTCGGTGTCTCTCTCACTCACTATAAAGCAAAGTCCTTTTTTTCCTGCAGTTCCTGTGCTTCTTCTTCTTTTTTTTTCCAGGGACATATATTTAAAAAATTCGTCTTATAATAATGTTCCCTGAAATGAAGAATAATGTGTTAAAAAATGTAATTAAATAAACTGTTTAGAATGTATTGAAAACTAAAGTTTAAAAAAAATTATTATTAAACTTATCTTCGCTATTTTAATTCTCTATTTTCCTTTTTGTGTTTATGCTCTCCATTCTCTCTGTATCACTCTTTAAAATTGAAGCAAACGCAAAGTTTATTCTTTTTTTCCTTTACTTCAAAAGGACATACATTTTAAAAGTTCGTTTTATACTAATGTCCCTGAAATAAAGAATAATTTGTTAAAGAATATATTTAAATAAACTGTTTAGAATGTATTGAAAACTAAAGTTTAAAAAAAAATTATTATTAAACTTATCTTCGATATTTTAATTCTCTATTTTCCTCCTGTGTTTATGCTGTCCATTCTCTCTGTATCACTCTTTCAATTTGAAGCAAACGCAAAGTCCATTCTTCTTTTCCTGTACTTCAAAGGGACATACATTTTAAAATTTCGTTTTATAATATCCGTCCCTGAAATAAAGAGTAATGTGCTAAATAATAAAATTAAATAAATTGCTTAGAACGTTTAAAAAACTAAATTATTTTATTACAACGTACCTTCGATATTTGAATTCTTTTATTTTCCTTCTGTGTTTATCCTGTCCATTCTCTCGGTATCCCTCTCTTTTAATTTGACGGATTTTCCTTTATTCTTCTTTTCTTGTACTTCGAAGGGACATACATTTTGAAAATTCGTTTTATAATATCTGTCCCTGAAATAAAGAGCAATGTGTTAAAGAATAAAATTAAATAAATTGCTTAGAATGTACAGAAAATTAAAGCTTTTTTAAAATTAAATTTACCTTCAGTATTGGAATTCTTTTACAGTGTATTTTTCTTCTGTGTTTATCCTGTCTGTTCTTTCGGTATCCTTCTCTTTCAATATGAAGCAAAGTCCTTTATTATTTTTTCCTGTACTTCGAAGGCACATACATTTAAAAAATTCGTTTTATAATATCTGTCCCTGAAATAAAGAGCAATGTGTCAAAGAATAAAATTAAATAAATTGCTTAGAATTTATAGAAAATTAAAGCTTTTTTAAAATTAATCTTTACCTTCGGTATTGGAATTCTTTTATAGTGTATTTTCTTTCTGCATTTATCCTGTCTATTCTCTGGGTATCCCTCTCTTTCAATATGAAGCAAAGCCCTTTATTCTTTTTTCCTGTTCTTCGAATGGACATACATTTTAAAATTTCGTTTTATAATATCCGTTCCTGAAATAAAGAGTAATGTGTTAAATAATAAAATTAAATAAATTGCTTAGAACGTTTAAAAAACTAAATTATTTTATTACAACGTACCTTCGATATTTGAATTCTTTTATTTTCCTTCTGTGTTTATCCTGTCCATTCTCTCGGTATCCCTCTCTTTTAATTTGACGGATTTTCCTCTATTCTTCTTTTCTTGTACTTCGAAGGGACATACATTTTAAAAATTCGTTTTATAATATCTGTCCCTGAAATAAAGAGCAATGTGTTAAAGAATAAAATTAAATAAATTGCTTAGAATGTATAGAAAATTAAAGCTTTTTTAAAATTAATCTTTACCTTTGGTATTGGAATTCTTTTATAGTGTATTTTCTTTCTGCATTTATCCTGTCTATTCTCTCGGTATCCCTCTCTTCCAATATGAAGCAAAGTCTTTTATTCTTTTTTCCTGTACTTCGAAGGGACATACATTTTAAGAATTCTTTTTATAATATCTGTCCCTGAATTAAAGAGCAATGTGTCAAAGAATACAATTAAATAAATTGCTTAGAATGTATAGAAAATTAAAGCTTTTTTAAAATTAATCTTACCTTCGGTATTGGAATTCTTTGACATTGTATTTTCTTTCTGCGTTTAGCCTGTCTATTCTTTCGGTATCCCTCTCTTTCAATATGAAGCAAAGTCCTTTATTCTTTTTTCCTGTTCTTCGAAAGGACATACATTTTAAAAATTCGTTTTATAATATCTGTCCCTGAAATAAAGAGCAATGTGTTAAAGAATAAAATTGCTTAGAATGTATAGAAAATTAAAGCTTTTTTTTTTTAAATTAAACTTACCTTCGGTATTGTAATTATTTTACAGTGTATTTTCCTTCTGTGTTTATACTAACTATTCTCTCGGCATCCCTCTCTTTCAATATGAAGCAAAGTCCTTTTTTCTTCATTTCCCGTGCTTTTCTTTTCTTTCTTTTCTTTTTTTTTTCTCTTGGAGTTCTTCTGTTAACAGTTTGAAAGAAAGTCCTTTAGCCTTCTGTTCCTGTACTTCGAAGGGGCATTCATTTTAAAAATTCGTTTTATAATATGTATCCCTGAAATAAAGAGTAATATGTTAAAGAATAAAATTAAATAAATTGCTTAGAATGTATATAAAACTAAAGCTTTTTTATTAAACTTAACTTTGATATTTGAGATAATACACTATCTTTAAAGACTTCTTTTACGTGTACGTCAACTGGAAAACACTGTGTTAAAGGATAAAAATTACTTTAGTTTTGAGTACTTTTAAATCTGAAATTTTCGTATTAAAAATTGCCTCTCACGTTTTAACGCTTTTACTTTTAATTATTTATTTTCTACATTTATCACACCCACCCTCTTGAAATCGGTCTCTTGATATTTTCGTGGGGGGTCTTTTTTTCTTTCTTTTTTAAATCTCCAGCGTGCATTTTTAAATTTTACTTTATAATATCTATTCGTGTAACAAAAAAAGTTGGAATTTAGTTTATTAAAGAATGAAAATTTTATTAACAATAAAAAAATTTAGCATAGGTTTTAAGTATTAAATTATTTATTGTATATTCGAATTATTTTGTTACTCCTCTTTCTTCATTTTTTCTGAAATATATATATATATATATATTCGTTATTATTAGTATTTTTAGCAACAAAAGTGTTCATTTGTTACAAATGAACTGTTATTCTTCATATAACTTTGTATAATTATTAATATATAATGTATTTATTAAGCCTTGCGCGGTAGCGCAAGGCTTATTTATTTCCAGTGTGACATCCTAATGTTAATTTAACACAGGAAATCCCATTGAACGAGTTAATTTACTAGAGTTTTTCCGACTTTTTGTACGCGCTTCCACAAATTTTCTTCAAAACACCTAATTCTGTAAAAAAATAAATCCTCCAATCAAAAAACTCTAAATGTAGTAAACGTGGAGTCTTTAAATTAAGTCCAAATACTGCTTAAAGTGATGAAAACATAACACGGAATATTTAAAATAATTAGCTAAAATTTGGCACGCGATGATCGATAGATTGAAGAAACAATAAAAATAAAAACAAATAATATTTTTTCACGTTTCCCAGTTTTGGCCAATTTAAGCACCTGCTAGCCTTGGACATGCGATCTCGTGGTATATGTTTACTATTTCAAAAATATGCGAGAATATTGTATTTATCTTTAAGATCCGAAGATGTCACCAATAGTTGTGAACGATCTACATTAAAAAGGTATTTTAAATATTCCGTGTTATGTTTTTATCACTTTAAGCAGTATTTGGACTTTAATTTAGATGTTACTGTCTTTATCAAAATTGGATGAATGTTCGATATTTACTTATCTAGTGATCCTGTGATGTTACTAAATGCGTTTTTAAATTTCTCTCTTAACCGATGATTACTAAAATTCAACATGGTGAAAAAATGCAAATTTTCTGGTTGCAAGAGTGATGCACGATACTTTTACAAAGACTATATGCTGGGAGTTTTGTTTTTCCCTTTTCCTAAACCACAGAAAAACTTGAGTAAAAGTAACGAATGGCTTTCTGTTTGTGGTATAACAAATACAGAAACGGTGACTAGAGACTGGTATGTTTGCTCTCGGCATTTCATTGATTTAAATGGCCCAATTGAAGAGTATCCTAACCCTATACAAAGAGTATCTCTGTCTGAACCGTTAAGTGATACATCAAATAAATATTCACGATATTATCGAGGAAATTGTGAAATTAAGTCAAGGAATGAGCCTGAATTGTGTAATGATTAACTTGGGTCCTAACATTTTTGAAAGTGGCATGTCTTATGTTGCTTTATCCAGAGTCACAAGTTTAGAAGGTTTACATCTTCTTAAATTTGATGCAAGTAAAGTTTATGCCTCACCAAATGCTATTAAGGAATATAATCGTCTTAGAAAGGAATACAGATCTGATTTGCCACAATTAGCTGTATGTTCCAGAAAATACCCTGAGAGTAAAATGGTTGTTTCATCTGACATATCAGTAATTGTTAGTGAAAAAAATAATAAAAACCATATTACTGATTTAAATTACTTTGTCTTTAAAGGCTTTACAAATACAGATCGTTTGTGTTACGCAAATGCTATGTTGCAAACTCTCTTCTGTATCCCAGAATTAGTTAAACAATTTCAGGAAAGAGTTATTGATCTTGGTCCTACAACAAAAGCTTTGAAACAAATATTCACTACTTTGCAAAATCCACAGATTGAAACCGTAGATACACTTGAAGTCAGAAAAAACACTTCATGTAAAGTTTCATGATGGTACTGATCAAGACCCGTTAGAATTTCTTGATTACCTACTGGAAAATTTGTAAAAACAAAAAGTCAATGCCATAGATCTTTTTCAAATGAAGCAAGATCTTTGGAAGAAATGTGGTAATTGCCCAAGTTATCGAGATATATGTATTAGTACAGAACCATTTAATGCATTTATTGTGAGATTTCCACATGACTTTAATAATAGGGAAGATGCAGTTGATTTCAATGATCTCCTAACACGATGGCAGACTAATATAAAGAATATAGGCTATATATAGACTTATAATAAAATCCAAAGGCGAGAAAGTGTCTGTAACGGTACCGGGTTGTACCACTCTGATCTGCGAGTCGACCGTAGTTAAACGCCATGTTAGGCTTGCTGAAAAATATATGCTAACACATAATAACACTAAATGATAATATCTTCTACTTGAAATAACGTCTGTTCAGCATATTTTCGTATAAAACATGTATATCATATCCAGTTATAATGTTTTAAGTTTTAAATTAAAAATAACAGATTAAACATCCGATTACCTGATGTAAATAAACGAATAATGTTGCCATTCAAAAACACAAATCCCATATCTAGAAAAATAAAAAAGGAATGACTCTTTGAACGTTTCATTAAAATATCCAATTATGCTCTTAAAATATTTGTAAAAGCATTTTAAAGTCTTTAAATATTTAAAGGATTTTTTAAAATTTATTTCTGTAAGCATTTTATTCCTGAAGCACTTTTTCAGAAATAGCGATGATACCTTTCGAGGCTTTGCGATGCGCGATGCATCTACCAGCATTTTAGATTTCATTCGTAAATACTATTCTGGCGCCATCTTCTGACAATAAATACAAATTATACGTTTCGGTTGGAAAAATAAATAAATTAATAATACAACTTTATTATAATTTACATAATAATAAAGTTGTAAAATAATATAAAATGTACATAAGCATATTTTTAGAATAAGAAAATTCAGGATGTATTGATTTATTACAAGATCAACTTTTTTTAATGATTTAAATTATTTTCATTATTAATTTTGAAAGGGAAATATTTGACTTTGTGTAAAAATTAATGCATTCTTTTAGATTATGAATAAACTAAAAGATCGTTTTCGTATTATTGAGAGCGAAAATTAATACCTATAATTTAGTAACCAAAGTTAATTATTGAAACCTTAATTAATTATTGAGATCATTATTAGGATTAAAATTTTAATTATTCAGAAAAATATTTGGAAATTTTGAGTTGAAAAACGAATTTACCATTAACATAAGGTATGTACATTCAGGATGTATTGAATTATTACAAGATCAACTTTTTTTAATGATTTAAATTATTTTTATTATTAATTTTGAAAGGGAAATATTTGACTTTGTAAAAATTAATGCATTCTTTTAGATTATGAAGAAGCTAAAAGATCGTTTTCGTATTATTGAGAGCGAAAATTAATACCTATAATTTACTAACCATAGTTAATTATTGAGAGCTTAATTAATTATTGAGATCATTATTAGGATTAAAATTTTAATTATTCAGAAAAATATCTGGAAATTTTGAGTTGAAAAACCAATTTACCATTAACATAAGGTATGTACATTCAGGATGTATTGAATTATTACAAGATCAACTTTTTTTAATGATTTAAATTATTTTTATTATTAATTTTGAAAGGAAAATATTTGACTTTGTGTAAAAATTAATGCATTCCTTTAGATTATGAAGAAACTAAAAGATCGTTTTCGTATTATTGAGAGCGAAAATTAATACCTATAATTTACTTAACATAATTAATTATTGAGACCTTAATTAATTATTGAGATCGTTATTAGGATTGAGATTTTAATTATTCAGAAAAATATTTAGAAATTTTGAGTTGAAAAACAAAGATAAAGAAAAAGATTACGTTTCGTAAATTCTACCATTAACATAACTACCATTAACAGTAAAATTTACCATTAACCCTCTATATTACCTAATATTACCTTAACGGTTCAGGTCAGTTTTCCTTATTGTCGATAAACAGTATATGAATATTTTTATCAATTTTTTAAAATTTTAACTGAAAACCCCAATTTCTACCCACCGTCCTAGGACGGGCATTTACACTAGTAAAGTATGTAAAGTTTCATGATGGTACTGATCAAGACCCGTTAGAATTTCTTGATTACCTACTGGAAAATTTGTAAAAACAAAAAGTCAATGCCATAGATCTTTTTCAAATGAAGCAAGATCTTTGGAAGAAATGTGGTAATTGCCCAAGTTATCGAGATATATGTATTAGTACAGAACCATTTAATGCATTTATTGTGAGATTTCCACATGACTTTAATAATAGGGAAGATGCAGTTGATTTCAATGATCTCCTAACACGATGGCAGACTGAAAACATTGCCTGTGTTCATTGCAAAAACAGAACTAAAATGTGTCAAACTCGATTAAATTCTTGTGGAAAATATTTGTTTGTGCAACTAGCCAGATTTTCTTCAACAAATGTCTCTATGGGTCCGAATAAAACTTTTAAAATTACGTGCCCTATAACAGGATTTTCAAACCAAAAGGTTTTAATAAATAATATAACCTTTAAACAAAATCTGCTATTTTGCATAAAGGAAAGTTCATTGATTCAGGCCATTATATAACAACTAGTGTAAATGCCCGTCCTAGGACGGTGGGTAGAAATTGGGGTTTTCAGTTAAAATTTTAAAAAATTGATAAAAATATTCATATACTGTTTATCGACAATAAGGAAAACTGACCTGAACCGTTAAGGTAATATTAGGTAATATAGAGGGTTAATGGTAAATTTTACTGTTAATGGTAGTTATGTTAATGGTAGAATTTACGAAACGTAATCTTTTTCTTTATCTTTGTTTTTCAACTCAAAATTTCTAAATATTTTTCTGAATAATTAAAATCTCAATCCTAATAACGATCTCAATAATTAATTAAGGTCTCAATAATTAATTATGTTAAGTAAATTATAGGTATTAATTTTCGCTCTCAATAATACGAAAACGATCTTTTAGTTTCTTCATAATCTAAAGGAATGCATTAATTTTTACACAAAGTCAAATATTTTCCTTTCAAAATTAATAATAAAAATAATTTAAATCATTAAAAAAAGTTGATCTTGTAATAATTCAATACATCCTGAATGTACATACCTTATGTTAATGGTAAATTGGTTTTTCAACTCAAAATTTCCAGATATTTTTCTGAATAATTAAAATTTTAATCCTAATAATGATCTCAATAATTAATTAAGCTCTCAATAATTAACTATGGTTAGTAAATTATAGGTATTAATTTTCGCTCTCAATAATACGAAAACGATCTTTTAGCTTCTTCATAATCTAAAAGAATGCATTAATTTTTACAAAGTCAAATATTTCCCTTTCAAAATTAATAATAAAAATAATTTAAATCATTAAAAAAAGTTGATCTTGTAATAATTCAATACATCCTGAATGTACATACCTTATGTTAATGGTAAATTCGTTTTTCAACTCAAAATTTCCAAATATTTTTCTGAATAATTAAAATTTTAATCCTAATAATGATCTCAATAATTAATTAAGGTTTCAATAATTAACTTTGGTTACTAAATTATAGGTATTAATTTTCGCTCTCAATAATACGAAAACGATCTTTTAGTTTATTCATAATCTAAAAGAATGCATTAATTTTTACACAAAGTCAAATATTTCCCTTTCAAAATTAATAATGAAAATAATTTAAATCATTAAAAAAAGTTGATCTTGTAATAAATCAATACATCCTGAATTTTCTTATTCTAAAAATATGCTTATGTACATTTTATATTATTTTACAACTTTATTATTATGTAAATTATAATAAAGTTGTATTATTAATTTATTTATTTTTCCAACCGAAACGTATAATTTGTATTTATTGTCAGAAGATGGCGCCAGAATAGTATTTACGAATGAAATCTAAAATGCTGATAGATGCATCGCGCATCGCAAAGCCTCGAAAGGTATCATCGCTATTTCTGAAAAAGTGCTTCAGGAATAAAATGCTTACAGAAATAAATTTTAAAAAATCCTTTAAATATTTAAAGACTTTAAAATGCTTTTACAAATATTTTAAGAGCATAATTGGATATTTTAATGAAACGTTCAAAGAGTCATTCCTTTTTTATTTTTCTAGATATGGGATTTGTGTTTTTGAATGGCAACATTATTCGTTTATTTACATCAGGTAATCGGATGTTTAATCTGTTATTTTTAATTTAAAACTTAAAACATTATAACTGGATATGATATACATGTTTTATACGAAAATATGCTGAACAGACGTTATTTCAAGTAGAAGATATTATCATTTAGTGTTATTATGTGTTAGCATATATTTTTCAGCAAGCCTAACATGGCGTTTAACTACGGTCGACTCGCAGATCAGAGTGGTACAACCCGGTACCGTTACAGACACTTTCTCGCCTTTGGATTTTATTATAAGTAAGATGGTGCATTCGGCATAGTCCTATTTCAAGCCACCATTTGGCGCTTTTTAAAAATGATGCCACATTGGCGATTTCTAAATTGTTTACTTACATTTATCATATTGTAACCCACAATAAGCAAGTGGTAAAATGTTGCCATTCTTAATTTTTAAATAGTTACACATAGGAAAAGTAATGAATTTAGCGATAAAAACGTCACTGAAAAATATATTGCATTTATACGAGAGTAACAATGTAACGAATGTAAAATTTTATTCGTTCAAAACAATTTGGACAAAAGAATGATAATTTAAATACAGAATTATTAAATTAGACCATACACAGTTGATTTTTTTAGATACTGCATTTATGAGTGAAATAAAATATTTTATTTGACAAATTTAAAAAGATAGATATAAAAAAGATGATATGAGCAATAAAAAACAACATTTTATACACATTTCTTCGATATTACGTTATGAAATTAGTTAATGCCGCGATCACTGTACCGCACGTATGATCGCTTCGCGAACATGAAACCGAAAAAAACAACATCACTGGATACAGCAACCTTGTCGTATCGGAATCCTCAAAAATACACGAAATTAGTTAATGCCGCGATCACTGTACCGCACGTATGATTGCTTCGCGAACATCAAACCGAAAAAAAAATCACTGGATACATCAACCTCGTCATATCGGAATCCCCGAGAAATACACGAAATTCGTTAATTCCGCGATCACTGTACCGCACGTATGATCGCTTCGCGAACGTGAAACCGAACAAAAACATCACTGGATACAGCAACCTCGTTGTATGAGATCACAAAAATACACGAAATTTGTAAATGCGGCGATCACTGTACCGCATGTATGATCGCTTCGTGAACATGAGACTTCCATGAACACTGCAATCAATTAATTTATACTGTTCTAAAGTAACAAGAGTAGCCACTAACATACATAAAAAAAAATCAAGCTTTAAATAACGAAGCAGATGATGAAATTTTTTCAATGCTTTTTTTTCTTTTAATATCATATATCACATAACCATTTAATGGCGTAAGTGTTATTTAACTGTATTAAAAAAAACATGTTTTAAATAACTTATAAATCATTAAATATCATTAAAATACAAATAAACGTCGAATAAAGAATCACTTGATGACGTAACAAATACGTCATACGTAACAAACGCGTCATCACAAAAAATATCATTGCTCAGCCTTTCCAACAATAAAAGAGCTACATCTGGCTAACTATCGACGATTTGGCACGATTTCGCCAAATGGTGGTCTCAAATAGGAACCAACCGGTGCATTCAAATGAAAACGAGATCAATAAATGGACTGTTTGTGACGATATGAAAATAACAGATCGTACACGTTTTGTAAAAAATCTTGCAGATGTTTACATTTTGCTTCTACAGAAATGTTAAATTAAGAAATTGTCAATATAAGGTAAAATATTTATTCAGCTACAAAAAGAAATATTTTGCTGAAAATTTCATCCTCCATAACTACACATTTTATAACAAAATCAGAATACAGTTGTTTCATATATACTCATTATTATTTTATGCTTCTTATGTGATAAAACAACATAAGATTTTATTAATAGCTTTCACACACCGCTTACTAGTGTCTCTTTCCAAAGTGGTTGCAAATGTATTTTACACGATGGAATAAAATTATTTGCAAAAATGAACATGATTCGTTTATTATCATTATGAAGAAGAGAAACAATCCGTTAAAGTCCGTTATATACATTTTTTTTTGTTAAAAATTAATTTTATTATTTTAATTGTTTACAGAATAATCAATGTTTGAACTGTATATTTCATATTACCAATACTGATTTTGATATGTGCAGTCTTTCACATACTTGCCTCGTTTGAATCTTATCTGCTTCATATTAAATTGTTATTAAAAAACTTGAGATATTAAAAAAAAAGAACTTGCAAAGCAAATTAAAAAAATAAATTTATTTCTATATCGTTAAGCCCGAGAAGGGACAGATATTAAAATTATTTTATTTAGTCAATGCTACAATAATGTTGCATTTTTATATTAAATCTTGCTCAGTCTATTTAATCTTAAAAAATTAAATTTAAATTTGAAACATGATATTAAAGCAACTTTAAAACATTTCATTTAGAAATCTAAATAAATCTTCAACTTTTTTTTTCAGTTTTACATGCATTATGCAAAATTTGTATTGTAGCAAATTCTAACAGACAAGAAACATGAGAAGTTCAAATAATTTAAAAAGTTGAAGATTTATTTAGATTTCTAAATGAAATGTTTTAAAGTTGCTTTAATATCATGTTTCAAATTTAAATTTAATTTTTTAAGATTAAATAGACTGAGCAAGATTTAATATAAAAACGCAACATTATTGTAGCATTGACTAAATAAAATAATTTTAATATCTGTCCCTTCTCGGGCTTAACGATATAGAAATAAATTTATTTTTTTAATTTGCTTTGCAAGTTCTTTTTTTTTAATTTATTGAGATGTTTTCTAAGAAGTGTGAACATTTTCATCACTAACAAAATTTCTAATTCCAAATCAAGATATGAAGCTTTTATTCCTTGTCAACTTTTATTGTTTCTTAGAAACTTATTTTAATTTCTTACATAAAAGAAACCCTTAATGGAAATTACTCCATCTTTATAAAATATTATAAAATAAGTGATATTTCTGTGCATATTAAGAGATTCCGATAGTATACCGTAAAAATTACATCTCTATAATAAAAGCCTATAAGTCATGTGACTGTCATCAACAATTCCGGGATGTCCGCTTCACTTTTTCATATACCAGGCGGCCATTTTTATTCAAAATTATTTTTTCAAATAAAACTGCATGAAAGTTACATTTTTAGAAAGATCGTTCAAAATAAATTAATATTTGAGAGATGACTTGCGTTCAATTATGTATATATTCTGCTATAATTTCAGTTAAAATTAGGTTCGCAGTTCAAATTCTCTATCCATGAAAATAAACAACAACAAACAAAAAAACATTCATTCGCCGTGAACGTTTAAAATATTAAACCATGGAGGTAATCGTTCGTAAAGCAAGTTCTCCGTGAATCATTTTTTGGACGGCCGCCCGGTGTCAAGAAATAATTCGCACCAGTGAGACAGTCAAAGTTTACCATAATTATGTGCTATACAACTCAACTTCCTTCCGTATCTTTTCTTGACGTATGCTGAATGTAAACAAATAAAACTCATGTAATAATATTTAATGAATCAAATTTCGAAACGAATTGTCAGTTATTTTGGAATTTATGTATTATACTTGCCAGGAAAAGAGATCACCGAAAATGATTGTTAATCACCAATCATATTTATCATCGTTAATGCCCAATCGCGTTGAAAACTGTAATTTAATATACATTTATAAAACACATAACACCATTAAACACTTTTATGTTATTTAGGCGCATATCTCACCAATAGCATTTTTAAAATCGCCAAAACCAGCTTTTATTTTTCGCGTGTGCAAATTAGAAACGATGATTTGATTTTGAAATCAAATGTTTTGACGGAACAGCTGTCGCAGACGCACCGGGGTTGGCGCGATTTTTGTTTTGCGCCATTTTATCGAGAAAACCCCATTTTCAAGTACCGGTTAGAAATTGCTAAACCAGCATGTTACTTTTATTTTATTATGAAATAGTTTATTTTATATTAAAAAACACACAATGTTATTATAAAACACACACCATGATTAATATATTATAAAACACACACCATGATTAATATATTATAAAACACACAATATTTAATTTATTATAAAACATACGGAATATGCTCTACCGGGTTAACATATGAAGCAAAATCTAGCCGAAACAGCCGGGTTGCCCAGGCATAAAATCACCATTTTGGAGCCAAAATGATACCCCGGTTTGTCTGCGATAGCTGTACCTAACAGCACCCATCATTAAAAGTGGTAAATAATGTAGAATCAAAGTAAAATCCTTCTATATTAAAAAAAAAAAAAGTAATCTGGAACTGAGCCAAAAACGATTTAGATCAATCAAATTCGGCGTAGATATTCCGGGTTAGTCTCATCGCTTTTTTACTACGGACTTTTTTGAGGAGCTATTACGTTCTTTCTAGCCATCCTACGGATTCGAAAATCACACCACCAGACGCGAAATATAACAAGCTTTCAGAAATTCCAAAAATTATCACGGTCGGACAATAAAAACTCAAAAAATCTTTAAAAATCGAGTAAAATATCTTTTATTGAAAAAGTCATTTTTTTATATTGTTGCCAATTTCTAAATAAGCGCAAAGGATTATGTTTTATCTCAAATAAAAAATGCATTTGCGCGAGACTATTAAAAACAATAATGAAAGTTTAAAATAATAATTAAATGATCACGTGATGAAAGCAGGAAATAAAGAAAATTACGTCATAAAAATTATGTTTACACATGAATATTAAAAATAAAAAAGATGAATTAAATGAAAAAGCATTATAACCTGATTACAGACGATAGTCGCCGTTCGTGATATCATCATCATCATCTTTTTAAAAAAGGATACATTACCAGGTTTTAAGAGGCTGTGAAATCAGAACGGGGGTTGGTGAGCGTAGCGAGCAGGGGGCAGAGACCCCTAGTTGAAAGTAATGATATTATGAAAACTGGTCATTTCCTTTTATATGACTTGTACTTGATAGGGGCCGTACATATATAACGTTATTAAGTTTTTGGTATTTCCCCCCCCCCCCACTTACGATATCATACGTTATCATTCCTTGATCCTCTTACCCACCCCCTTTAATAATAACGTTATCAATCTCTAAAAATTATTTTTATTTAAAAATTTTTTTATATGTTTGCAGAGATATACAGATATGGTTCTACATTTATTATTCGCATATTTTACTGATTCAATTGAAGAGAAGAAGTCAATAAAATACCTATACACGAAATAACTTTATATCAAATAACACTTAAAAGAGATAGTTTCTATTTGAGAGTATTTAATAATAGCTTTTTGCTACATAATGCATTAAATAGTAGTATTGTCTTCTTGCACTTTACCCTGAAGGACAAAAAAGGAAAGAACTTCTTATCAACAAAACAGGTGGACAACAATCTTACTCTTTTGCTTTATTAGTAAACACAACAGCATTTTAAACGTACTTATCTCCTGGTTTCTCCAATACTGGATTATATGCTCATATGGCAGAACAACGAGAATGCCGAACGTTGGGAGTATTCCATATTTTGGAATGAAATGATTTCATAACCCTTTAATGGCTTTAATAATAACTTTGTATTTTCATAAAAAAGGGACAGCAGACTAAAAGGAAAAAGATAAAAGACAAATTTTGATGTAAAAAAACAAAACAAAAAACAACAACAAAGAAAAGAGAAAATTTTGTTTGGATAAAAAATGACAACAATATCAAAAGAGAAAATTCCTCCCCCCCCCTAGAGATATCATACGATATCAAGTGCCAGACCCATCTTCCCCCCTAAAGTGATAACGTTATATATGCACAGCCCCGTATACATTTTTTATGGTTGGATAAGTTGAGAAATTAAATTTAGAATAGTAAGTACTTTTTCTCCTGTTGGAAATTTTTGTATGTGAATTTTCGACTGTGTTTTGCATTTTATAACTAATCTAAATATTAGCATACTATGTAGTATCTATACAGATCTATTGATCATGTACAGGGTTAGCATTGAACAAAAGAATTCGAGTGCCTTTCCAACTAAGGACGGCAATTGCTGAAATCTGGTTTTAAAATGTGTTATGTGTTTTCTAAGTCGTTAGTACCGTTTTGATATTAAACAAGAAATAAAATCGTGCATCGAGCATAGATTATGAAACACTTTCCATCACTTCCAGAATACTTTAACAAAACTTCGCCGTTTGATAAGGTAAAAATACCCAAGTAAACATTTTAGAAAACGCATAACACATTTGAAAACCAGATTTCAGCAATTATCGCCCATACTCGTAAAGATACTCCAATTCTTTTGTACAGCTCTGTATATTATCTATAGATTTGTAAACATTCTACATAGTATGCTAAAATTAGTTTAGTAAAAAAACGCATAACACAGTTGAAAATTCACCTTCAGCAATTTCTACCAATAAGCAAAAACGAATTTGAATTATTTTGTATAACCCTGTATGTTTCTACATATATATCTATATATATATATGCCACATATTAAGCTTAAATTTATTTCAGGCAAACACATGCTTAAAACTACTGAAATCACACTTCCAGAAATTATCATCCATAGTCGGTCATGTATCCAGTTCTTTGTTAGGCCCTGTATATGATTTTATTTATATTTTACAAACATATTTTGGTACACTAAATGTAGTTAAGCTTGAAAATGCATAACTAAAATAAATAAGCATTTTACGCTCATCTCGAGTTATGTTTACTAATTCCTTTGTGTACCCTGTGTATGATCTATAGAATTTATACACCCCTGTTTTTATACACCAATTGTTTGACCTGTAAATAAATGATAAAAGCTTTGTACCCCATATTCTATAGAAAGCATGTTTTAAAGCACCTCAGAAATTCATATCAATATTATTATGTTTGAAACAAACGCAAAACGATTTTACTCCGAAGACCATAATACAACGGAATACTTTTGAGCTCCCCTGTAAACGTATTCTAAGTGCTACAAATAACATATTCTATAATAACCTTCTTCGAGTGAACCTCAATAATGTAATATAAATTTCTTAGGTTTAAAAAAGTATAACATTATTGAAATACAGCGTGAATAATTTTTCCCCATATACCATAATGTAACGGAATACTTTTGAGTGTCCCTGTAAATGAACTATGAATGCTACACTGAGAAAAATGACACTTTCAAATCTGAGTAAATCAATGTTTTCATTTTATTATGAAACTTTTTGTTTCAAATAGGACGACCTAATGCTTTCAATTCTGAAATACCAGAAATACTCTGAATATTGAAACATGGACATACTCAAAAATGAGCACATAGAGGTCAGTTCATACTCATTTTTGAAACATGGACATACTCAAAACTGAGCACATAGAGGTCAGTTCATACTCATTTTTGAAACAGGGACATATTCAAATAGGAGCACATGATGTTTTATTCTTGAGTGTGTGCATGTTTTCAGAAATGAGTATATACATGTTTCAAACTTGAGTAATTTTGATTCGGAGCCATTTTGACTCTGCGACATACTCAGATTTGAGTATATTTTGCTCAGTTTTGAAAAATGTCGTGTTTAGAGTGTACCACACTTCATTTTCAGTACCGAACATGTTATGATAAACATCAATAACGTATGTCAATTGCATGCTAATCAGAGTATATTTACGCGAGTTAGAGCACGCACAGACAGACAGACAGACAGACGGACGGACAGACAAACCAAATCCATAAACATTTTTCAACTATGTTGGAAAGTGTTAAAAAACACAAGGCCATTTTTTTTAACAATTTTACTTTTACATGAAAGCCTGAACTTTAATCTACTTTTCAACATAATTTCCGCCTATGTTAAGCCACTTATCGTATTGTATGACCAGCTTTTATTTCGTATTCTCTTAGAAATCTTCCGCCTGCTGTGCTAACCACTGCATCAACGCCGTTTTGACGTTATCATCGTCGTTGTAACGCTGACCGCCAAGGAGCTTCTTTATGCGCAGGAACAAGTGGTAATCGCTTGGCGTTAGGTCAGGGTTATACGGAGGCTGATGAGGTTATTCCCAACTATTTTATAACGCGATGAGATCCTGGGTTCTGAGTGCTTTTCCGGCTATGGACGGTAATTGCTGAAATCTGGTTTTAAAATCTGTTATGCATTTTCTAAAATGTTTACTTAGGTATCTTATTTACCTTATTAAACGGCGAAGTTTTTTAAAAGTATTCTGGAAGTGTTGGAAAGTGTTTCATAATCTATGCTTGGCGCATGATTTTTCTTAGTTGTTTGAATTATTTTCGTGGTAGAGTAACTACAACAATTGCAAGAAACAACTCATCACGAGGTGGGCATCTGCAAGATAAATCTAAAACGAAAATGTTCGGAAGGAAATAGTGGTATTCAACCGAGCATGAGCGTGAATTGCTTAAAGGTGTTTTTAAATTGAGCTATGCATTTTCAAGCTCATTTATATTTAGTATACTAAAATATATTTGTACAATATAAATAAAATCATATACAGGAGTATGCAAAAACTGGGTACATGGCCGGCTATAAATAGTAATTCATTCAGTAGTAATCATTTCAGTAGTTTTGGGCGTATTTTTGTCTGAATTAAATTTTAGCTTAATATGTAACGTGTATAAAAATCTGTAGGTAATATACAGGGCTGTACAAAAGAATGTTTGCAAGTACGTTTCCGTCTATTGGTAGAAATTATTGAATGTGATTTTTGAACTATGTTATGCGTTTTCTTGCCAAATTTAATTTTAGCATACTATGTAGAATATATATACAAATCTATAGATCAAATACACGGCTGCCCAAAAGAATTGGAGTACCTTTCAGGCTAAAAGCAGTTATTGCAATAATCGGGTTTTCAGATGTGTTATGCATTTTCTAAAATGTTTGAACAATGCAAAATTACTAGTTGTGTTATGATTAAGTTACTTTTATGAATAAGTTATTTTTATCCATGCAAAATTACTAGTTGTGTTATGATTACTAGTTGTGTTAGTTGTGTTATGATCTTTCCATAAATTTTCGAATTACTTTCTTTTATACTTTTTATTATATCAATTTTTTTAATAGTAAGAAATGCTGTGATCTGAACCAGTATTGTAAGCACTAATTTTGTACAAATTTTATTTTAATCTCTAATGTAATATTCGACATCTGTATTCTAAAATATGAATTATCAATAAACATTTCCTCTCGTAGAGAAAAGTTCCTATGCTTAACGGCTGGATCTCCACGAGAGGGTGATTTCATTTCATTTCATGTCTACTTAGGTATCATCTTTATCTTATTCTACGAGAAGGTTTGTTAAAGGATTCTGGAAATGTTAGAAAGTGTTTCATTATCTATGCTTGACGCATGATTTTTCTTTCTTATTTCACTTTATGTTAGTTATTTTGAACGTTGAACTATGGAGATTTTTTTATTGCTAAGAAGAAAGACATTTAGTTTTTTCTAATTATTTTGCACAATAGAAGGATTCAGCTTTGAACAAATTTTTAACAATGTACATACGTTTATTCATTCAGAATAATAAAAAACTATTTTCATTTTTATGAATATAACCACATTCAAATTTCAGTATGTTGAATTTCTATGGGAAAAGAAAATATATTTAAATTACAAACAGTAGGTAAAACATATTTTCTTGCGAAAGAAATGAAAAGCTAATTTAAGATATCTTAATTTTGATTTATAAAATGTTAAGCTAAACGTAACAAAATTTCAATAAAACAGAGTTGCTTTGCTTTATTTTCACCCGTATGTTATAAAGTAACTCACGATTCAAGTATGATTAGACTAATCGACTTAACTCTAAAAGTATGACAGTTTTATAATACTTACGGAAAAACTCTTACTTCCATTTCATTTTAATAAACCTAGAGAATTTCACTTTTGATATGAAGATTTAAGAAACTCCTTCTGACAAAAAACTATAAATGAATTCGTTGAAAGTAGATAAAAACCAATGATGAAATAAATTCAATTGTTGCAATATAAATAACTATTGTATTATCAAATGTCCCATTGTTGAAACAAAAAGAGGTTGCAAATCAAACACAATTGTGAGTTTTGATGCAATAATAAACCGTTGTTACATATTGTTGCGAAAAAGGCAGAAGGCACACTTGAGATTGTTGAAATTCTTGATTGTTTAAACGGTAAGTCACTTTCATATTATTGTTATTATTACATCATCATGCAAAAAAATAGAACAGCTTGTGTCACATAATTGTACCACAGCCTTCCCTCGTTGGGTATAAAATCAAATTGATATTGGAGCTACGGATTCCGAATCTCAACAGAATAATTGTATAAACTTTGTATTAACTCAAATAAAGTATTGAAGTTATAGAGCATGAGCTTACCTGCGAACAAGATTCATCGAGTGAGCAGAACATTGAATGAAGAAAATAGAGGATTTATGTCCTCCAGAATTGCTTGCCAGCCTGAATGTATTCCAGACATTTGCAGGAAATGCGAGAAAATGCGAGATGGGAGTTGTGCGTCACAGACTTTTTATTTAATCTGCAGATTATTTTCGAGACAGTATTCATTCATTCATTTATTGTTTTTTAAGCGGGTGGCTCTGTTTTTTAGAAGCAGTATCTAAGTAAGAAATAGTAAAAGGGCTTTAAAAGGCTATTAAAGAATTATCAAAATTGGTTCTCCCATTTCGAATTTATGTACTATATGTATGCACGAAATATGTGGCGTACATACACACAGTAACCAAACGAAGGATTGTTTTTCTTTTATTTTTCGACTACGTTTACGTGTAGAGTATTTTGAAGTATAATCTCTGCCTGCGTATATCCCTTTTTTTTTTTTTTTTTTTTTTTTTTTTTTTTTTTTTTTTTTTTACGTCTACAGCATTGCTTATATAAGGAAAGGGTTGTTGACGTTCAACAGATACTTGTGTAGATTTATTACAAGTCTTATAGGGAACTCAGTGAGCGAAAAATACATAAGGTATTTAATTCTTACAAATACTATCTGTCATACTAGATTCTGGCATAATAACCTGTTAAGTGTAATCATTAGATATGTAACTCAAAATGGCTCTCATTTTGAATTTTTTATTTTGTTGTTTTATGAAAATGCAAACCAAACAGGAGAAAATCCCTGTGAAGCAATTTTTGAATTTAGATCTACGCGATTTAGTAATTTTAAAAATATAGATATCTATCATATGCCAGCAAAAATGTCTGGAATATATTCAGACTGGCAAGCAATTCTCGAGGACAGAAATTCTCTTATTTTCTTCATTAAGTGTTCTGCTCCCTCAAGGAATCTAGTTGGCAGATGAGCCCATGCTCTATAACTTCTATACTTCATTTGAGTTGATACAAAGTTTATACAATTATTCTGTAGATTTTTCAGGTAGATAGAACACATTGGAAATATTTTTAGTTTCTGTTTGTGCCACATTAAAAGCGGCAACTTCATGGGGTAAAGATGCTTTTAATTTAGTAGGCTTGTAAAAATTGCAATGTATCCTGTTAGTAAGCAGTGCTATCTGCATTAAGAACGATTCCAAAAAAAGAAAAGGATAATGTTAGATATGGAATTGGGGGTTGGTTTAGGTTTGGTTTATTTTATGACGGCCGATTATTTACTCGAGGGATATAGGCCCTAGGGGGAGTGCCCTCCGTGGGGTTCTTTCTAAGGGATCCTAACCCGTATTTACGGCAAGGTTCGAAGAAAACCACGGAAAACTCCGAACGGTTAGGTCGACGAGCGCGACAGGGGTTTGAACCCAGCACCTCCCGTCTACCAGCTTTGAGAGCAGAAACTCTCAGCCGCTGGTGGGGCTATGAAACTGGGGGCTTTAAAAAAATAAGTAGTATTGAGGTAGCATTCATACCATTAATGTGTCGTTTTATTTTGAAAAAGTTGGGCAAAGCAATGGAAAAAATACAAGTCGAAATGGAGAACATTTCCATTTCTGTTTAAATGTATATGACTTTTACTGTATTTAACTCAGCTTCAGACTTCTTTCTTCACATACAGTCACCCTATTCAGGTGAAAAGAAACTTGCTCAAATCATGAATCCGGAACTTTTTTTAGTGATGGAACGATTCATAAGAAATTTTTTGCTGATGAATCAGATTTTCATTTTTCTTAAACATCACCAAACTACAAGCTTCTGAAATTTATTATGCTATTGAGAAATTTTGAGTCAAACGATTCCAACATAGAGAGCAGTTTTAGTAAAAAATGTATCCATTTTAATATCCATTTGTTATCTAGAAAGAAAATGATGAAAAGTTATCCTCTCTTCCATTTCTCTACAGAAAGTTTTCTTCAAAGACATCTACTCAAATGGGTATAGTATAACTTACTCCAGCAATAAACTGTTATGTGAAAATATGAAACACAGTTTTAAAACGAATTAGAATATATGTGGACCAGAAGGCCCGTGCGAAGATTTCGCACTGAAATCTAATATTTTTTAGGTACTTCTCTATTATCCCGTCGACCACTTTTCATAACAAAAAACTACCGCCAAACTGTAAGATTAAACGCCAAAAATGCACTCCCATTTACTTGATGTCAGAAGCATTATGCGTGTTTGTTACGTCATCTAGTGGTTTTACATTCGACATTTGCGTGTATTTTTCATTGTGTTTTACTGATTTAGTAGTTATTTTATTAATTAAAATAACAATTGTGTCCTTAAATTCTTATATTTTATTTATTTATTTATTTATTGATATTCCAATGGCAACGTTCTCCCGTTTATTTGGCGATAGTTTTTTGTTATGAAAAGTGGTCGACGGGATAATAGAGAAGTATCATTTTTTATCAATATGTAATATTTATTAGATGCAGGTTTATACTTCTAAAGAAAAAGCAAGGCTAAAAATATCTGCAAACAACATTTAGTTGTTAGTCAAACCAGAATATCATCTGATTTATTCCATCAAAGTTAGACTAAAAACTGATCCAAGATTGCTAAAGGCACGCGCGAGAAAAAAAAATTAACAATCGTATTTTGACTGCATTAGAGGATGACGTCATCCGCTTCGGGAAAAACATGGGACTTAGAAATATAAATCTAAACATTTCAATTTCAATTTCGCTTTTTAATCATAAGTATAAAATAAACCCGTGCGGTGTTTTTTATAATAATTGCTGAGCATCATATAATGTGGTATTTTATTTTTTTGGCAACAATAATTTCAGGAAAACATTTCATTTCTTTTATGAAAACAATGCCGATTTAATTTTTAATTTTCAGCAAATTTTAATCAAAAACATGTTTTAACGAATTGTTAAGTGGGCTATGTCAGAAGCCGGTTCAAAAACCTTCCATGTGGTATCTCATTCGTTGTTCTGCGTTTCATATTTTCTGAGAAAAAGGGATGTTGACAGGAGAAATAATATATATGATAGCACTTATTCAATCACGATTTTGAAATGCTCGTCATAGAATCCGACATCAATGTCAGTCTCGATTTCGAGGAAACGTTAAAGCATTCCTAAATACAGAAGTCCCGTTTGTTTTGCAAAATTATTATTAAATTGTAGTGTTTCTCCAATACTTTTTGTACTGACTAAATTGGAGGTTTCTGCGATATAATTTTTTTTTTATATGACTTGTTAAGAGCCTACATCAGTCACGCGAAAAAACGCTCAAGCTAATGTTAAGTCTATGGGAAGGTTCTAGCGCGATTTCTCCCTCGCATTTTAGTATTTTTAAATGCTTTTTTTTTTTTTTTTTTTTTTTTTTTTTTGCATAGGATAGCTGAGGTCAATCTCCAACGTTGTTAGTTTTTACTCTTTCGATTTTGGTTCCAGTTATTTTATATAAGGGTACTTTCACTTTCAGAACCGGTTCCAACCGTTTCCAAAATTGAAAATGCCCGGTTATAAGAAAACTGCAACAAAAATCGAAAAAGTAAAAACTAACAACTTTGGAGATTGACCTCAGCTATCCTATGCAAAAAATCATTTAAAAATATTAAAATGCGAGCAAGAAATCGCGCTAGAACCTTCCCATAGACTTAACATTAGCTTGATCTTTTCTTCCTGTGACTAGTGTAGGCTCTTAATCTGTATATTATTTGTTTCTCTGTATTTGTTTCTTCACATAATTTGGACTAGAGAGAAACTTTCTGTAATCATTTTTCATGTGCTATTAAAACTGTAAATGCTTTTCTGTGTATTCTACATGAGATTTTCACCATTTCTCCGACTAAATTGGAGTTTTCTGTAATATTGATTCAGGGATAATTGAACTTTATTGGTTATTTTCTGTTTATTTTATAATTCATTTCTACCTTAAGAATCTATACTGCTATTATAAAGAAACGTTTGTTTGAATGTAAGAGTTAATGACTGGAATTACCGAACCAATTGAAAAAAAAAAATTCAGTATGATAATAGCGACAGTAAATGCTTAAACATAAGCCACTTTTTTTTCTGTACCCTTACCCCCAAAATGGGTGCAAGAGCGAAAAACGTTCTAAAATTACAATTTCTTTTTAATTGATAGTGCTAGAAACTTGCATTTAAAATGTAACTGCTCATTAAGAATAATTTTTAACAAATTCAAAATTTAAAAAGAACGAAATAAGCAGAAAACGTTTTGAAATCACAAATGCTCTGAAACCGAATCTTAACTCACCGAACCGACTTTAAAAATTATTTCGTCATTATAATTGTAACTATCTCGGCTTAAACATAGGTTACTTTTTATCTCGGGATCCCTGCTTCTTAAGAGTACAAGAGAGAAAAAACATTCTAAAATTACTATTTCTTTGAAATTGTTAGGGTTAGAAGAAAAATTTACCCGGTTGTTATAATTTAGGCCGTAAATGCTCCTTAAGAATGCTTTTTAAAATTTCGGAATTTAAATGGATGAAATCGTTCTACAGTCACGATTTTCTATTTTATAAGTAACATTTTTAGTATGAGAAGCAATATCATTTTCACTTTCTGTTAACACACATTCTTAGTTAACGGCCACTTCGTATATTTAACAAAGTTTTCAACAGGTGTGTTCTTTTTCCACGGGTGCAAAGCCGCGAGTTTTGTTAATCTATATCTATACTATTATATAAAGAGGAAACGGTGACTGACTGACTGACTGACTGGGTGACTCATCAACGCCCAGCCGAAACTACTAAAGTCAGGGTCACGCAATTTGGACTGTAGATTGCTGTTATGGCCTTAGGCAAGCAATAAGAAGATATTTGAAAATTCCCCCCGAAGGGGGTCAAAGGGGGGTTCGAATGTTTTAGGTCATTTTGCCATATCTCAGCAGCAGTTATATGTAGGAGCTTGAAATTCTAGAAAACAAATCTACGAAAAAAATGATTAAACACCTATTTCAGCGATTTTCGAAATTCCCCGCAGAAGGGGGTTAAATGGGGGTGGTCGAATGTTTTACGTCATTTCGCCATATCTCAGCAGCAGTTATAGGTAGGAGCTCGAAATTCCAGAAAACAAATCTACTAAAAAAATGATTAAACACCTATTTCAGCGATTTTAGAAATTCCCCGCAGAAGGGGGTTAAATGGGGGTGGTCGAATGTTTTACGTCATTTCGCCATATCTCAGCAGCAGTTATAGGTAGGAGCTTGAAATTCCAGAAAACAAATCTACTAAAAAAATGATTAAACACCTATTTCAGCGATTTTAGAAATTCCCCCCAGAAGGAGGTTAAACGGGTGTGGTCGAATGTTTTAGGTCATTTCGCGATATCTCAGCAGCAGTTATAGGTAGGAGTGCGAAAATAGGGAAAACAAAGCTACTAAAAAATGATTAAACACGTATTTCAGCAATTTCAGAAATTCCCTCCCCCCCCCCCCCGAAGGGTGTTAAAGGGGATGGTCAAATGTTTTAGGTCATTTCGCCGTATCTCAGCAACAGCTATAGGTGGGAGTGCGAAAATCAGGAAAACAAATCTACTAAAAAATGATTAAACACCTATTTCAGCGATTTTGAAATTCCCCCCAGAAAGGGGTTAAAGGGGGGTTTCGAATGTTTTAGGTCATTTCACCGTATCTCAGCAGCAGTTATAGGTAGGAGTGCGAAAATCAGGAAAACAAATCTACTAAAAAAATGATTAAACATGTATTTCAGCGATTTTAGAAATCCCCCCCTCCCCCCGAAGGGCTTAAAGGGGGTGGTCGAATGTTTTAGGTCATTTCGCATATCTCAGCAGCAGTTATAGGTAGGAACGCAAAAATCAGGAAAACAGATCTACTAAAAACATGATTAAACATGTATTTCAGCGATTTTAGAAATTCCCCTCCATCAGGGGGTTAAATGGGGACTGTAGATTTAGGTCGAATGTTTTAGGTGATTTCGCCATATCTCAGCAGCAGTTATAGGTAGGAGCGCGAAAATCAGAAAAACAAAATTACTAAAAAAATGATTAAACACCTATTTCAACGATTTTAGAAATTCACCCCTGAAGGTGGTTAAAGAGGGTGGTCAAATGTTTTAGGTCATTTCGCCATATCTCAGCAGCAGTTTTATGTAGAAGCGCGAAATTAAGGAAAGCAAATCTACTAAAAAAATTGGTTAAACACGTATTTCAGCGATTTTAGAAATTTCCCCCCAAAGGGTGTTAAAAGGGTGGTCGAATGTTTTAGATCATTTCGTCATATCTCAGCAGCAGTTTTAGTTAGGAGCACAAAAATCAGGAAAACAAATCTACTAAAAAATGAATAAAACAAATATTTCAGCAATTTTGGAAATTCCCCCAGAAGGTGGTTAAATGGGGGGGGGGGGGTTGAATTTTATAGGTCATTTCGCCATATCTCAGCTATTATGTAGGAGGGCGAAATTAATTAAAACAAATCTACTAAAAAATTGATTAAACACGTATTTCGGCGATTTTGGAAATTCCCCCCAGAAGGTGGTTAAAGGGGTACTCAAAAGTTTTGGGTCATTTCGCCATATCTCAGCAGCAGATTTAGGTAGGAGCGTGAAATTCAGAAAAACACATCTACTAAAAAATGGATAATTACGCATTTCAGCGATTTTAGAAATTCCCCCCAGAAGGGGGCTAAAGGGGGTGGTCGAATGTTTTAGGTCATTTCGCCATATCTCCGCAGCAGTTATAGGTAGGAGCTTGAAATTACAGAAAACACATCTACTAAAAAATGATTAAACACCTATTTCAGCGATTTTGTAAATTCCCCCCAGAAGGGGGTTAAAGGGGGGGTGGTCGAATGTTTTAGGTCATTTCGCCATATCTCAGCAGCAGTTATAGGTAGGAGCGCGAAAATCAGGAAAACAAATCTACTAAAAAAATTATTAAACACCTATTTCAGCGATTTCGGAAATTCCCAGCAGAAGGGAGTTAAAGGGGGGTGGTCGAATGTTTTAGGTCATTTTGCCATATTTCAGCAGCAGTTATAGGTAGGAGCTTGAAATTCCAGAAAACATATCTACAAAAAAAATGATTAAACACCTATTTCAGCGATTTCAGAAATTCCCCCAGAAAGGGGTTAAAGGGGGGTTTCGAATGTTTTAGGTCATTTCACCGTATCTCAGCAGCAGTTATAGGTAGGAGTGCGAAAATCAGGAAAACAAATCTACTAAAAAAATGATTAAACATGTATTTCAGCGATTTTAGAAATCCCCCCGAAGGGGTTAAAGGGGGGTGGTCGAATGTTTTAGGTCATTTCGCATATCTCAGCAGCAGTTATAGGTAGGAACGCAAAAATCAGGAAAACAGATCTACTAAAAACATGATTAAACATGTATTTCAGCGATTTTAGAAATTCACCTCCAGCACGGTGTTAAATGGTGGTGGTCGAATGTTTTAGGTGATTTCGCCATATCTCAGCAGCAGTTATAGGTAGGAGCGCGAAAATCAGAAAAACAAAATTACTAAAAAAATGATTAAACACCTATTTCAACGATTTTAGAAATTCCCCCCTGAAGGTGGTTAAAGAGGGTGGTCAAATGTTTTAGGTCATTTCGCCATATCTCAGCAGCAGTTTTATGTAGGAGCGCGAAATTAGGGAAAGCAAATCTACTAAAAAAATTGGTTAAACACGTATTTCAGCGATTTTAGAAATTTCCCCCCAAATGGGGTTAAAAGGGGGATCGAATGTTTTAGATCATTTCGTCATATCTCAGCAGCAGTTTTAGTTAGGAGCACAAAAATCAGGAAAACAAATCTACTAAAAAATGAATAAAACACATATTTCAGCAATTTTGGAAATTCCCCCCAGAAGGTGGTTAAATGGGGGGGGGGTTGAATTTTTTAGGTCATTTCGCCATATCTCAGCTATTATGTAAGAGGGCGAAATTAATTAAAACAAATCTACTAAAAAATTGGTTAAACACGTATTTCGGCGATTTTGGAAATTCCCCCCAGAATGTGGTTAAAGGGGTATTCAAACGTTTTGGGTCATTTCGCCGTATCTCAGCAGCAGATTTAGGTAGGAGCGTGAAATTCAGAAAAACACATCTACTGAAAAATGGATAATTACGCATTTCAGTGATTTTAAAAATTCCCTTCGAAGAGTCTTAAAGGGGGCGGTTTCGAAAATTTTAGGACATATCGCCATATCTCAGCAGTTGTTTTATATAGGTGCGCGAAATTCAGGAAAACAAATCTACTAAACAAATGATTAAACACGTATTTCACTGAATTTAGAACCCCCCCCCCCCCCACCACCACCACCCGAAGATGGTTAAAGGGGGATTCGAAAGTTTTAGGTCATTTCGCAATATCTCAGCAACAGTTTTTGGTAGGAGCGCGAAATTCAGGAAAACAAATTGCTGGACTACTAGGTTGCATACCTTTAAATTACTTGAAGTTCTCTTCTATACTATTATTGTAATCCAAACTAATCTCTATTTTGGATAAATTACATTTAACGATTATAAATTCTGTTCTTCAATCCTTTTGATTTATTTCGCTTTCCCGTGTCGTTAGTGATTATAAGCCAGGCAATTCCCTGTAGTCCAAACTTTAAAAGTAAACGACAAGATTTACTCAAATTAAAACACTTAAATAAGATGAAATCTATTTAATAAAGTATTAGATAAAATTACAGTTATCATTTTTACTTAAATACAATTTATTATATTTTAGAATTACACAACTCAGTTTGAATTTAAATGTGTATCAATTTTAAACACTTCGTTACAAAGATGCCTTTAATTATTAGCTCAAAGATTATGGTAAAGATTTGCTTACCCCATATTAATGTACTAGGACGCTCCATACTGAAAGGGTCAAATCCTTTGGCAAGCACTCGCACAATTTGATGTCTTGGCTTTCCGCACTCACTCAATATATAATTTTCTTGCCTCTCCAAAATTGTTGTTACACCACCATGGCTAAAATTATCTATCCATATCTCGAACTTTTTTCGCACCGTATTTTTTTTGCCTTACTACTTAATATTCGTAACCCCCATTTTCATTCAAAATTCTTTCTTAGCCAACGCGAGGAGACCGATTCTCCTTCCCTTCATATCATAAACTTTTCTGACTGGATACCCAGTTTCCTATTATCTTCCTACCAATTTCGTTGGATGTCCAACCCTTCTATACAAATTACGTTTATTTCTCTCCCCTCTCAAGGGGGTCTTATTTTTCTTCCTTCTCAAGGAGTCTTACTTTTCCCCCTCTAACATATTATGATCCAACCCTTCTATAGAAATTACCTCGACTTCACCTTCAAAGGATCTTACCGCTTGATCCCACCTGTACCTTGTTGCTGTACACATTCTTACACCACCTTTGTAAACCTTACATTCATATTTGTGAATAAAGCCGCTTTTATGAAACCCTGGACTCTCTATGCCTTTCTAAACCTATTTCTTACCCTTGTCCAGTAACTATACGTTTTATTCCCTTCAGGTGCGAACCATCTCTGAATGTATTCATATCTTAAAGTTTACGACTTTGTTTTCGTATTTTCTGTTGTAAATCTCACCCCAAAAATTCCTATATTTTGAATAACAAAATTCTTGCCTCTCCCGTATCCTAACTTTGCATACAGAATCTTTTTAAAAGAAAATTCATTCTTTGATCTTTTCCCTTACCGCTTTAGTTTAGAAGAAAATTCCCTTGATATATTTTTTCTCTTTCCACCTAAGTTAAATTGCATCTCCAGTTACCTGACAATATACAAACAGGTTGAAAAGAAAAAAAAAGGGAAAAAAAAAAGAAAATTGCTTAACTTACGCTAAAAAAAAATGAAAAGGCATCTCTGTAGAAACAGTATCACATAATACATAAAAATCATTGAAATAAATATAAATATACATGTTGAACACAAACCTAAAATTGAATAAAGAAATACTGAATAATATATAATAAGCACGTACCATTAAAATAAATAAGTAGAATCACCAATCAGGAAATATTTAATCATAATGTCACCTAAATAATTTCCTTATCTTTATCATTAAGAATATATATATATATATATATATATATATATATATATATTTTTTTTTTTTTTTTTTTTTTTTTTTTTTTTTTGAGAGAGGAAAATAAAATTAAAATCATAAGGCCTTACAACCTGGAAATTCCATAAGAAGTCTAAAGATACCGAAATCCCCTTATTTTATAAATATAGTCGGAGAATTTAATATAAAACTATACTCTTCCTTCTATCTGCACATATATTTCTAGATTGAAGAGTATATGAATAAAGAGAATATCTCCTCATTAGTGAACTAAATGGGAAAAAAAATTATTTATATAAAACAAAACAAAACAAAAACTAACGAGCTCTACAACAACATGTTATAAGAGTGGCAAAAGTTGTAATTAATAAACATACAATAAATAATGCTGACCCAATTAGTTTCAGAAAAAATAATGATGACCCCATATTAGGGAGTTGCAACCAGTCCCAAAAAGTGCTGGACGTTGTCAAACTCACACTACGTGTATAGTTAGTATTAAGAGCTAGAAGTTCCACTGATGGCTCCTCCAAGCAATACTTAAATGTATTACATTGCTTCAACGTTGCCGATTTAAGGCACAATTTTTCAGTGGCACATTTACGTTCAGCTTGAAATTTTATAATATGTTCGCTAGATTCTAAACTCAGAAATATAGCTTTAGTATGTACCGAGATTTCTTGTAATTGTACAGTGACTAATCCTGGTTGACACGAACTATGTGCCTGAAAACTGAGTCGAGATAAGAGGACACAATTATAGCAACCTGTTACTGTAATACTTTTTTCATCAAATTGAGGGCAGACTGTGGATGTTTGGAGAGCGATCTTATAATTACGAAAATGAAGTTGCACTCTCACTGCTGAAGATAATAATTGCGTAGATTTTAATTTCTCGTCCTCGATATGAAATAAATGAATATGTTTTTGAAGTGGCAGAGCATACTCCTGTGAAGCACGAAGACGAGCAACGCTGTCAGGTGCTGTTAAACACCTAAGATTGTCTTCAAAGTAATCGCATGTAGTAAGTTCAGGCGAAAATATAAAATCTGTAGTATATGAAGAGTTCGCTTGAATCGATCCTATCATATTAGGCTGTGGAATGTTACGCTCACACGCAGATACCAAATAGGCCTCTTCTGGTCTTCCAACTCTTTGAACTAATTTCTCATTAATATACAATTGTGGTTGGTCATAAGAACCCAAAATTGAAATTTTTATTCCATTCGGCGTGTAAGCGGAATCTGATATTAGCAAACGTGAGACTGTATTATTTTCAGATTGCAATACTGAAATTCTATATTCACACTTATGACCAGTGAGTTTTGATACTTCAAAACTATTTAACAAATCTGGTTCGTACCAGATTCTGTGAAAATTGCAGCTAGGACGAGTCAAAATTAGACAACCGTTTCCACTATTGCCACCTACGCATCCGAAAAATCCTGGAAATTGTCTGCTTTCCTCGGACTCAGCTTCAAAATGGATTCCTTGCCTTCCTATAACCCTCCGTTTGCAGTGGTATCCGCGACCACAGAACCTGTTGAAAATACATGAAATTTGATTAATTTGTTTAGTGGTTACCGGAAAAGTAAAATATAATCGTTCTTTCGTGAATGAACATACAATATCGTCTAATCTTATTTTAATTGTGAACAAATGATTGTCATTTTCATCGGAAAACCACAAACAATTCTCAGCCGAAATGGATTTCAATGTAATTTCAGCCGTTGTAAAAATTTGACAGTTTTTTGATCCATCATTTAAGACTTCACAAGATTTTAGATCGGATTTAATAATTGTATTTGAACTACAATCTGTATTAACCGTAGTAAAAATGCATGTAAAAATTAACAATACTAAGGGTAGCATATTCATGTTTGCACGTTGCACCGCATTTCTTTCCAGTGCAGCATAACAGGAGTTAGATATTTCTCTAATCGTAGATCCTATAAATGCCCCTAAAAGTAAAGAGCAACGAGCTATAAATTTGAATATTCTAATAGCTCCTAACATAAACATAATGAATGCTGAAAATACAAATTTTAGACACTTGAAAACTAATTTAACACATAATAATAAAATAATAACAATAAAACCAAACAAAATATAAAAAGCATACTGTATCAATGAAGGATAACATTTAAAATGTGTTAATATCTGAGAACAAAATAGACAATGACGGAGTTTGCAAATGTCTTTTCCTGTCACATGTATTTCACCCATAACTACTTTTCCACTCGAATGTAAATAAGTCACTATTATATCCGATTTATAGGCCAAGTATTCAAAAGGTATCTGTATCATCCTGTCGTCAGGGACCGACATAACGTGTTCAAATTCCGTGCTGCGTAAAATGACTCTTCCATCTCCCGGGAGATTTAAGATCGGGTCATCAAACGTAAATGTGAGGTTCCCTTCTGTGAAGCTGGCTTTCTCCCCCTCTAGTAGCTTACGACTCACAGCATTTGACTTGTGTGTAAGTCTTTTGTCGAAATAGCATATGTCCAGGACTAATATATCTGGATTTGTAACTAAAGTTTCTGGGAGAATGGCAACTAATTCAGTTTTTTCATAGGTGAAATCACACTGACAGTCACTCTGATTATTGCATGATCGTAGCTTGCAGAAATCGGGAGTCCCGTAGCAAAGGTCATTGTCACACTCACAGGATCGTGTGTCCGGTCGTGAACAAGTATATGCTGTGGATAAGGCATCTTTAACGTCTTTCGTACTTCGAAGAATGAACGAAGTAGGCTTCACCAGTTCTAAGGATTTGTCCATTACGAACGTCTGATTAACTATCAGACACTCGCTGCAATCGTGGAGAAAGCAAGCGTTTGGTGGTAAAGATAATCTTAACCACAATTGCTTACTAATCTTTGAGCAGCTGTACTCGTTCTGAAATTTGCATAAAAGTCCATGCTTATGCCGATGTCTGATTGATTGTGCTACTTCCATCAGCAAGAAAATGAATAGCACTATAAATAGGAAATAAAACAAATCTTCACCACACAATATCTTTGAGCAAAATCATTTTATAAATATTACTATTTATTGTAAAATTTTATTTATATAATTAATTAAATAATTTATTTATTTAATTTTATTTTACATTATTATCGTCTTTATAAGTATTATTATCATTTTGACTAAAATTTAAATAGAACAAATATATCTTCTAACTAATTTCAAAGCAATTGCATTTATATAGGTTAATCTTCAGAAGAGAAAAAAAATTGAAAACTCGTAAAAAATTTTTAATAAGAGATTTTTAATAAATTATCTACACTTTTAAATTTTCCTTAGATTCCAATATTTATAATATTTAAATTATTTCAATAATACCCGAAAATTGTGTTTTTATTATCCTAATTATTATTAATATTATTATACATATTTTCTAGAATTTCTTTATATAATTACCACTGTATTAAAATACTCTCTATCCCTTACCTTCTGAGAAAAGGAGTGGGGAAATTTTAATTTTAATTTTAATTTTATTATTTAATTTAATTTAATTTAATTTAATTTATTTATTTATTCTTAGAAAATGTTAATTGAATGCCAGTGAAGTACTTTACTTATTCATTTAATTTACCTGATATTGACTATAAACAAAAGAAGTTACCATACTGGCTTATTGAAACACATTATATAGATAATCGACCATGAAACCGTAAATTCAGTAATCTTCCATCCCCGTAACTGACCATCTCACAAGGATAAAACATTAAGAACCACACGAAATCAACTGTCGACACATATATTTTTATTTTATATTTTATATTAATCATGAATCAAATAATTGTGATTATCCTTACTGACAAATAGCATACAGTATATTTCATTAATAATGTTAATTTTCAATAAACTTGACACTAACGATATACAGGTGGTTATCAAAATAATGGAAACACCCTAGATTTTGAAGGAATTCTTTATTAATATGGCGTAGGACCGCCTTTGGCATATAATACAGCTTGGATTCGCCTGGGAATCGAATCATACAAATTCTGAATAGTGTTTAGAGGAATATTGTACCCTTCTTCATGGAGATATTGTGAAAGTTCCGTGAGAGATGCCGGTGGAGGATATCGATTCCGGATTGAAAGCTCTAAAATAGACCACAACGGTTCGATTATGTTGAGGTCTGGGGACTGTGCGGGCCAAGGTAGATGTTCCACCTCATCCTCATGTTCATCAAACCATGATTGGACAACTCTGGCTGCATGAATAGGAGCATTATCATCTTGGAAAATTCCATCTCCTGCAGGAAACAAAATTTGCATCATGGGATGGACCTGGTCAGCTAAAACTTCTCTATACTTCTCCCCAGTGATCCTTTCTTTCAGGGTTACGATTGGACCAGCAGAAAACCATGACACGGCTGCCCATACCATGACCGATCCACCTCCATGCTTGACAGTTGGACAGAGGCAATCAGGTTCATACGCTTGTGCAGGTGTTCTCCAGACATGTACCCGTCCTGTTGTGGGGAAAAGTGTGAAAGATGATTCGTCTGACCATATAACAGTCTTCCACTTATCAATCGACCAGGTTTTGTGGTTGTGGCACCACTCTACACGACGTTTGGCATTAGCATCTGTGACAGGTGGCTTGGGAATTGCTGTTCTGCCGTAAATGTTCTCTTTATGAAGGTATCTCCGAACTATAATTGTTGACACTGGAGAATCCAGATGCTGATTGAGCTCTGCGGTCACTTTGGCTGCAGTTGTTTTCTTTTTAGACATTACAATCCGCTTCAATACCCGTCGGTCTCTTTCACTCAGCTTCTCCTTCCGTCCACTATTTTGCTTTGCTGAGCTTGTCTTTTCGCGCTGTGTGTATGCTGTCATGACTTTAGACACCGTACCTCTAGAAACGCCTATAATCTGGGATGTTTCGGTCACCGTTGCTCCAGCTAGTCGGGCTCCTACAATTTGGCCTCTTTGAAAATCTGTGAGGTCTGATATTTTACGCTTCTGACAAAAAAAATCAAAACGTAGACAACTCTTCTAGAGCTCTCTCATACTACCTAATACATGTACTTTTTATATTAAAAAAAATCTGGTAGCTAAGATTATATTTTAATGCTTACGAAGGGAATTCTTAAGTGTCCCTTTCATTCACAAGTGTTTCCATTATTTTGATAACCACCTGTATATAAATTTTGAATCACCTTATTAGAATTAAAAAAAATATATGAGAGTTGAGAAGAGAATATTAAAGTATAAGTAAAAAAAAATTGAATTTATTTAATCATTGATTTCTTTATCTGTTTGTTTATTTATTGTTTCAAAATTAACTTCTTCAATTAGTGATACTTATGGAAATAAATATAAAACAATGCTCAAAGTTAAATTCTCTTTTTTTTTTTTTTTTTCTAGAGTCCATACTTCCACTTCCTCCGCTTAATCCTAACCTAAACTATAGTTAAACATCATTGTGAAAAGAATTAGACATTTAATATCCTAAAGATTAGCAAATATATATATATATATATATGTGTGTGATCATAAAATTCAAGTATGTGGAAGCTAGGACTCAACTACATTTCCAAAACAATCTATAAAATTCATTGTGAATCCGTTCAAAAATCTCATTAATTAGCTTCAGTATATAAACGATACTTATATTAAAATTTTACCTTGTAAGGTGGCTGTTACACAAAAAAAATTGTTTGTAGTAATATTAATACCATACCAACAATAATTCCCCTTTAATTTCATTTGTAAAAGTAAATAATTTGAATATGCTATAAAAGGCAGTGTTTCCTTTCCTGAAATTGAGTTGTGTAATCATACCTTTAAATTAAAGTTTATTATTAAGGTTCTGTAAAGATATAAAATTTAATACTAATAAGCAAAAAAAATTTTATTTATCCCAAAGGGCACCATTGCTGGACTACTAGGTTGCATACCTTTAAATTACTTGAAGTTCTCTTCTATACTATTATTGTAATCCAAACTAATCTCTATTTTGGATAAATTACATTTAACGATTATAAATTCTGTTCTTCAATCCTTTTGATTTATTTCGCTTTCCCGTGTCGTTAGTGATTATAACCCAGGCAATTCCCTGTAGTCCAAACTTTAAAAGTAAACGACAAGATTTACTCAAATTAAAACACTTAAATAAGATGAAATCTATTTAATAAAGTATTAGATAAAATTAGTTATCATTTTTACTTAAATACAATTTATTATATTTTAGAATTACACAACTCAGTTTGAATTTAAATGTGTATCAATTTTAAACACTTCGTTACAAAGATGCCTTTAATTATTAGCTCAAAGATTATGGTAAAGATTTGCTTACCCCATATTACTGTACTAGGACGCTCCATACTGAAAGGGTCAAATCCTTTGGCAAGCACTCGCACAATTTGATGTCTTGGCTTTCCGCACTCACTCAATATATAATTTTCTTGCCTCTCCAAAATTGTTGTTACACCACCATGGCTAAAATTATCTATCCATATCTCGAACTTTTTTCGCACCGTATTTTTTTTTGCCTTACTACTTAATATTCGTAACCCCCATTTTCATTCAAAATTCTTTCTTAGCCAACGCGAGGAGACCGATTCTCCTTCCCTTCATATCATAAACTTTTCTGACTGGATACCCAGTTTCCTATTATCTTCCTACCAATTTCGTTGGATGTCCAACCCTTCTATACAAATTACGTTTATTTCTCTCCCCTCTCAAGGGGGTCTTATTTTTCTCCCTTCTCAAGGAGTCTTACTTTTCCCCCTCTAACATATTATGATCCAACCCTTCTATAGAAATTACCTCGACTTCACCTTCAAAGGATCTTACCGCTTGATCCCACCTGTACCTTGTTGCTGTACACATTCTTACACCACCTTTGTAAACCTTACATTCATATTTGTGAATAAAGCCGCTTTTATGAAACCCTGGACTCTCTATGCCTTTCTAAACCTATTTCTTACCCTTGTCCAGTAACTATACGTTTTATTCCCTTCAGGTGCGAACCATCTCTGAATGTATTCATATCTTAAAGTTTACGACTTTGTTTTCGTATTTTCTGTTGTAAATCTCACCCCAAAATTCCTATATTTTGAATAACAAAATTCTTGCCTCTCCCGTATCCTAACTTTGCATACAGAATCTTTTTAAAAGAAAATTCATTCTTTGATCTTTTCCCTTACCGCTTTAGTTTAGAAGAAAATTCCCTTGATATATTTTTTCTCTTTCCACCTAAGTTAAATTGCATCTCCAGTTACCTGACAAAATGTACTAAAAAAATTACATTGTCTACCCGTGCAAAGCCGGGACGGGCCGCTAGTAATTTATATTTCTTTAAATTGCATTCTGGTTCTGTGTATTCAGTTAATTTTAAATACTGTAATACGGTTTAAAACTGAACTAAATAATTCCACGACTTACTTTTGGTTATCTGTAATCGAATAGTGATGATGAAGTTTAGATGAGGATGAGAGAAGGTGGGGGGGACGTAAAATAAATGATTGCACAGAGGTGTCATACATGAAAATACGGGTTTGATAATCATCCATTAAAATTTAACCTTTAATGTATGGTTTTTTGCATAAAAAAACGACGTTGCAAAGAACGTAAATTTTTATTTATAAAACATGAATTTTAAATTCGACATTATTTGGACTTTTAAATACACTATTACAATTAAAGCCCGTTTTTTAAAACTATTTTTTACTGTTATCAAAAGCTTTAAAACAGAGCAAAAAGGGATGAAAAGAAAATGGTAAAAGAGACTTTGAAATTGTTTTATTTTTTATCAGGTATTAAAAATAAATTTTAAAAATTTTAAAGAATTTTTTGAGATTATTATTTTTAAATCAGTGTCACATTCTATTGTAATTTTCTTATCTCATGATTCGCATCGTTCCTGAAAGGCCAGGTTTGAATAGCAATAATAAGCCACTTATGCAGACGTGTTATCACTTGTGTGATTTTAAACAATAGCTCATGTTTGTTTCATCTACATCTTACGCTACCGCATATGTTTATCGTGCTTTTAAAAATATATGCTGGGTTTGTTTTATTGTTAAATTAAGAGAAACCATAATAATAATAAAAAAAAACTGTTTGGCACGGGTAGTTGTTTCATTACCATATCAAAGCAGTGGACATGGTAGGGGATGGGGGGGGGGGGGAGTATTCAAAGGGAATATCGTGTTTTTAGCTAAAATCGACCCCATCTACGGCTTCCTTAGCAAAATCTCATATTCAGAGTATTTTGAATTAACAATATAGCACTAAAATTTAATGATAATCACAAATATATTTTTTAAATTCTAAATGCATTAAATATTAAAAAGGAAAAAAAAAAGCAAGTAATAAAACTAAAAAAAAAAAATAATAATAATAATAAAATAAGTAACACGCTTTTAATCGAAAATGTAATAGGAGTTCAAATAAAGACGAAAAAATGGATTCGACCCTAGAGCCTGCTCCTGATGAGATACGGCTCTGAAACAACATGAATATTGCATTGTCATCAACAATGAACTCGTCTCGTGTGCAAAATTTGAGAAAAATTGGTTTGTTAAATATGTGATTTCAGTCAAATGCGTAATACATTGTTTTTTTTGCTCCTGGAGCTTTTCTCTGATGAAGTAGACAATATATGATAGTAGACAATATATGATTATTGCATTATCACCAACAATGAACTTGTGTGTAAAGTATGAGGAGAATAGGTTCGAAGGAAGTGGTTAAAATTCCATTGCAAGATTTATTCCAGGCAGACAGACAGACAAAAACGAAGTTAGAAAGAAGCGTGTAATAATAAACTCATGAAGATAAAAATGTAAATTAAGTCAAACAATAATTATTTTGTTGCATAGAATTTTTACGCCTAGTACGTCTTGCACAATAATTGTAAAACATGATTTTGCGGCTCATCTTTTTACAACAATGGAAAGTACCTGATTTAGAAGTGTTACATATTATGCTGGCATTGAACATACAAAAGAGATCTAATATTCATTTGTTGTTCCAGTAGCTTTCTTTCTTTTAAAAGAAAAGTTCCTGTTAAAGAGTATCTAGAACTTTCGGCAAAGGTAAAATGTGTACTTAGCTTGCTCAGGGTCATCCCTGTAACATATTACAGGTGGGAAAGTATGATTGCCTTGCCAGTTTTAAATAAAGTGCACGTTGAAAGACAGCAATTTTAATTTCGAATGTTCTGCTAACAACATAAAATTTGGAAGCGAATAGATAGTTGAGTGCGTTGTTTTTATATAATTTATAACGAAATATATTATGAAGATCAATTCACACAATTCTGAAATTCGTAGAGCTGAAAAAAAAAATGAATTAACTTGCCTACAAATATTGCTCTTGAAAATAATTCATTCCTTATGTCATCAAAAATGTATGTCAATACAAATTTTTTGAAATATAAGAAGTTTTAGTTAATTTAAGAAGTTATAAACTGAAAATCATAGTTAGCCGTAATTAAAATGTTGAAATCGCGTTTAATATAGAAAATTCGATAATACTAAATAAAATAATGCCAATAACTACAATGTATAACTAAATCTAATTCGTGAAAATAATCTAGTTGCCCACCTTTACACATTTTCTAATGCCCAGGTTATTGAAGGTATCTTATAAATAGCAATCATTATGCATTGTATATTAGCCTGAAACTATTTAACAAGTCAACTAACATTTACTATGTTGCAAATTAACTAAAATATGATCAAATATTCGTAAATTCTTAAGAGAGCAAAAAAAAATAAAAAATACACAATGCTGAAAAAAAAATACTGTTAAAAATAATACTAAAAGCAGTTTGATGATATAGAACATTTAAGTACTTTTAATTTCGTTTTTATTTTATATTGTTTTAACCCTCCAGGTTGCACCTCTTTTTTGCTTTGTAATTCTTAAACAAAAATTGTCATGGGCAAGTTCAGATCCATCTATTGGCTTCTTGGGGCAGGGGTCTAATGAAGTTGTAGCTATCTAATAAATACTTGTTGTTATAGTCAGATGCTTTTTATAACTTTCCAAACTTCCTCGTACCCTTTTGACTCGCGACCCTTCGACGCTGCCTAAATTTTATGTTTACATGAATTATAAAAAAACGAGTACTGCCTTCTTTTTACTATTTATCTTTAGTATAGAATAGCTTTAGAAGTCTTATGCATGAAAACTATCAAGGAATTGTTCCTTCAGTACATAATACACATTGAAATGTGTGGTACTAAAAAAAATAATAATAAAATAAACAATAACATTGCAACATTACATAGATGTGTCTTATTTAGAAGCGTGTAATAACTAAAAATAATGGAAAATATGAAAATTGCTCCAGTATATCCTATGTGGAAATAATCGAAGGGTTGAAAAAATAAATTAATCCATCACTTCGGGTTCCTTCATGTTCATGTCTGGTTCCATGTACGGGTCGGGTTGTATCCGACACGAACCCGACAAAAAAAAATTTGTCAGCCAAAAAGTCGACCAGAATCCGAAATATTCAAACCCTAACCCAACCCGAACCCGAAGTGGAAGAAAATTAATCCATATTTTAATACAGTTGTGGAAAAGTAACCTACAATAATGCCTGTAATATCAATTTTATATTTTTTATATACAAATGAATGTATATATACACTCATTAATATTCAAATGTATAGTTTTTTTTTTTTTTTTTTTTTCCAATTGAAAAATACTCAGAAATTCCTTTAAAAAATCGGGTTAACCCGAACCCGACTCGAAATAATAAAAAGTCAATCCGAAATAATAAAAAAATTATCGCCAACCCGACCTGACCCAATGCAGGACTCTACTCCAGACAAGAACGTTATGACTTTAATAAAACTTTCTCTCGATGTGCTACAGTGATAGTAAACGGAAAGCAGAAGTTGTAGTATTATCGACAAAATCTTTTGCTTCTTATGCGACCGCTTCTTAGAAATATCAATTATAGCCCATTGCAAATGTACATTGATGTCACTAAATATGGTTTAGTCAAACATAAAGCAAATTCAAATAGCATTGTAAAGATTTACAAATATCGAACGTTCATCAAGAATTTTGTATGATTTATAAATCTGGTTAGTTTGACGTCTCAATTATGCTGTCTCGATTATAAGTAACGCGGAACAGAAAAAAAAATTCGTTAAAATTTGGGAAATCTCACCTTTTTAATGACAAGTGGCAAGGCAAACCTACAACAGACATAATACATTTATATGGGTTCAAGTTCCCCAAACCTATTGTCTAAGAGTACAGGAAAAAAAAAAAAATCATATCATAAGAATCTACAGATTAAAAAAAAAAAAAAAAAACGTTATCGCATTCTGTCGAAAAAGAAACACGTTCCTTACAGCATGATATTATTATGATACATCTAAAGGCGAATGACAAATGTATAATAGGAACCGCCTCTTTTACTTCAGAAGTATGTAATATTGAAATGGCAAGTGCAATGTTATCTGAGATAACTTGCCATATAATATCGCTGATTATCAATACACAATTCAGATGAATCTAATAATAAGTCGATAACAGTTCTTTAAAAACTGCTCAGCGACATCAGTCGATCCTTTTGGTAAAATAAAAAACAACCTGCATTATTTTTACTTGGTGGTTGCACAAACTGCAAACAACGCGTTATAAAAATGAATTGGGGAATTTTTTTTCATAAATTGTTGGAAGCTTTGCATATTATTTCATCAGGTATGTCTATTATAATTTTAATTGATTGACTGTATTGATTAATTAATAATTTAAATTAGTTGCCAAATGTTTTCCTTTGGGAAAAGTAATGTTGTTGTATTAAAATAAAATTAATGCTTGTAAAATTAAAAGACAAAATTCAAAAATAACTTTTTATCCAATTTTTAAAAAGTCCGCATTTGGAGAATAATCGTATATGCAAAAGTTACCGGAAGAATCACGTAGGAAAGATTTTTGTGTAATTCTAAATTAATTTATCTATTTACATAATAATTAATTTTATGTGCTATGTTTTTGATCATTTGTATATTAGATTTTTATGCAAGTTTTCCGGTTATTTGTTGAATGAATCATATATTTCTATTCACTCTGCAGGATTTCAAATGAAAAACTTGTATACAGAAAACGTTTGACCTTATGTCTAATACTGTCTTGAACACACTTAACTTCAAATTCATGTGAAATATCTTAACTGGAACTTTCAGCCTTAGAAAACTGATAAATCTATTAAACTTTAAATCTATAACTGTCTTGAACACATGCAACTTCAAAAATATGTGAAATATCTTAACTGGATATTAGGAACCTTAAAAATTTGGTAAACCCCCAAATAGAGATCACGGAAGGGTATGGATTAATAATAATGTAAATTGAATTATATTTTCAAAGAAAATGAAAAATATTACTAAGACAAAAATAGTTGTTTAAATTATTGTTGAAAAAATGAAGTGCAAATTGTTGGATTTAGCTCTACCATATTCAGTTCGTAATACCATTTAACTAGTTTTTTAAAATATCTTTCTTCCGTCTATGCTTTTATTAATCTATTCAGTGCGTGCATACAAATGTATTCGCTTTTAAAACATTGAACCAATATCTATTAGTCCATTCCATTGTAGCTTGAGGAATGTTAATTTTTCTCTTATCTTTTTATATCTATACTCATATGTTTGTATGTGTGGATGTGTTTGGCCCTTCTTTTCCAAGGATTATACTTATTAAATTACTTACTTATTAAAATGCTTGTTTATTTTTTAAAAAAAGAAAAAAGAAAAGAAAAAAAGAAACACGGACACATAGTCAATATTTCTGACATAAAATTGTTAAATGAAATTTTGCTGCAACCTTGTTCTAATATAGTTTACAGTAATAATTCAAAAATTACATATTCAATTATTACTAATTAAAATATTTCTTTAAAAAAGAAGAAAACGCTGTCAGTATTTTTTATCCAAGGGTATAATACATTTTGGCACAAAACTAGTTTGATATTGTTTACAGTAATTAAAAAATACTTATTAGATCATTACATAATAAAATATATTTTTAGAAAAAGGAAACCACTGTCAATATTTTCAAAGCATACAGTTTTGGCTCAATATTGGTCTAATATTGTTTGCAATAATTATTAAATTATGACTTTTTAACCCTTTCAGGGGCAAGCACTTGTGCTCCTGTAACGTTGAATTCCCACCGGAATTCAGGAAAGAATTTAGTTCAAAATAAGAATAAGCAATTCTTCAACTGTTTTTTCGTCAAAGTTAAAAAAGTAAAATTTAATTAAAAGTTTCTGGTTTGAATCGGATTAAAATTAGGTGGTATATAATATATACCACCGCCCCTCAAATGGTTAAAATATTTATTTAGAAAAACGAAAGACGCTGTCGATATTTTCAAGCAAAATTAATAATAATTTTGGCGCTATATTAGTTTAATATTGCTTGCAGTAAATACAAATTACTTATTAAATTACTACTTAATAAAATATTTCTTTAGAAAAAAGGAAGTCACTGTCAATATTATCAATGCATACAGTTTTGGCGCAATATTGGTCTAATATTGTTTGCAGTAATTATTAAAATGTTACTTTTTAAAATATTTATTTATTGAAACGTTATAGAAAAGTAATAATACAATTTTTGCGCAATATTGGTTCAATATTGTTTGCAGTAATTAAAAATTACTTAGTAAATTATTACTTAGTAAAATATTTCTTCGAAAAAAAGAAGTCACTGTCAATATTACCAATGCATACAGTTTTGGCGCAATATTGGTCCAATATTGTTTGCAGTAATTATTAAATTGTTACTTTTTTAAATATTTATTTGGAAAACGAAAGACGCTGTCAATATTTTCAAGCAAAATTAATAAATCAATTTTGACACAATATTGACGTAATATTGTTTGCAGTAATTAAAAATTACTTATTAAATTATTACTTAATAAAATATTTCTTTAGAAAAGAAGAAGTTTTCATTTATTTTCAGTGTAAAGGTAATAATACAGTTTTGGCGCAATAATTGAAAGATACTTATTAAATTATTAATTATTAAAAATTAAATATATATTTCTTTAGGAAAAAAAGAAAGATAAAAAAAACACGGACACATAGTCAATATTTCTGACATAAAATTGTTACACACTGTTAATATTTTTTCGATGTAAAATTATTAAATGCAAATATCGTTTACAGTATGGCTTTATATGGGATCAAGTTCTGCTAACTGAGCACAGAAAAGTGTAATTTCATAAGACTCTTCGGATTAAAATAAATATGCCGTAATTAATCTAGAAAAAGAAACATATTTGTCACAGTTTAATGTTATTGAAACATCCAAAAGACATATGATAAATGTGTAATTTAGACAGTGGCGGCTCGTCATCAGGGAAGGCATGAGAAGCTAATCATTCTTTGTAAACTGCTTAAAAATAAACAAAAACTGCATTAAAATATTTTTGTAATAAATAAATTTTAAAATCCCTCTATAGAACTCTTCATCATTACATCACTTTAAAAAATTCTATCAAAGAAACTTGAAAACTAACAGAACTGTGTATTTGTCTTTTTCGGAGAAAGACTATTTTTCTAGTTCTATGGGGAAAACAGGATTATTAGTCCAGTCAAATTAGGAAAGTTTGTCATAATAAATGCTAAAGAGATAAAAATTAGTACAGTTGTTCATTGATGGCTACTGATGACTATGTAAAAAGTCCTGATGGATATGTGTCAATCAGAATTGGAGGCTTCAAGCTGCTCAGCCTCCGGTAGATAGAGTTAAGACTCCTGTAAGTGTAGGAGCTCTAGATAGAATGAACGGTAGGGAATCGCACCACTAACGCAATATAAGCGCGTCTGCTTATTTAAAAGTGTCAGAACCGAACTTCTATACAAAGGGCCCCGGGTGCAAGAAAATTGGTAAGGACCTAGATTAATTTCAAAGGTACAAAAAAACTATTTTAGTCTCGTTTGGGGGACATATAGGGCAGTTGCAATTGACGTCACCTTGGAGGTAAACAGTACAAATAGGCAGTTCTGATTGGTGGAATTACCCTTACCTCCAATTGAATACAATGGTAGATCAGCTGATTGCAACTGCCCTATATAAGGACCGTAGCTTTTTATAACTCAGAGGGTTTTTCAGTTTCGTTGGAAGCCTCTCTATGCACAAGACGCAAGGGATTGCACCCACCACACTTTTCCCTTTTGGTCCGCCTAAGAAACCCTTTTTATCTATTTAATTAAAAAAGACAGCGCAAACTTGTAATCGGTGTTTTTATTCAAATGTCGTTATATTACTTACCCATCATACGTAGTATAGGGTAAGTCTTGTAATCGTTTTGAAAATCGAAAAAAAAATTTTGACTGATTTACACGTTTCTGACACTGGAGATTCCGTAAAACACATTTTTAGAAAAAAAAATTTGCCGTCCGTCTGTGTGTCTGTGTGTCTGTAAACGCTCTATCTCCTGAAAAAATTGAGATAGAGACTTGAAATTTCGTATGTTCTTAGTATGTAATAATGGGAAGAAGCCTATTGAATTTCAGTAACCTCGATTATCCGGAACTATATTTTTCGGACTCTCGAAATATTCGTTCTGATAAAAGGTATATAAAAATTTTCGAAATTGTTTATTTTAAGGAAAGAATATAAAAGACAATCAAAAAACATAAATTTTGCATAAAGATGAAGTCGATCGGATAATGAGTTGTCGAGATATTTGTAATCCTATTTTCCACACTCTTCGATTTTTCATGACCCTGTATTTCATCCAAATTTCAATTTAAAGATATATTTTAATTGGAAATGAGACGCTTAATCAGATGCAATAAACCGCTTGCTAATAGGATTATTGTTTTTGGAGTTATAAGGATGTTTCTTTTAAGTAATTCAGTAATCGAGCCTTTAAAGTTTATGACGTCATCAAACCACGATTTTATTCGAATTGCAATGCATTTTATAAGTAGTTTGCACATTTTTTATTTTAATATTTTACATTATGCATATCCATGATGGGTAAGTATTACGATGGCCCCCAACGACTAGTTTTAAAACGTTCCTGAAACGTGTTTTACAAATAAACAAAATATATCGCATAAACTTTCTATTTCAACAAAATGTGTTTTTAAACTACAATTACTACAATTGGGAATTTGAGTACTTAATTAGTGTTCAGGGAGTGGGGAGGGGTCTGTTTTTCTGTCTACCTCAGTCAATGGCGGATCTAAGGGGGGGGCGATGGGGCGATCGCCCCCCCCCCCCTTGGGCCAAAAAAGGGTAGGTAAACCGACATTAGAGGCCTTCACAGGAAAAGGTCTCTGACGATGCCCGGCCCGACCCGCGGGTCGGGCTGGGACTGGTCTTCACTCTTTATGGGTCGGGCCGTGACCGGGTCTTGCTTTTCTGGAGACTGGGGCCGGACCAGACTTTTTCGGGCTCGACCCCAAACTCATTCTTTCTAGAGGTCTGCACGGGCCAAAATTTTCAGGCCCGGTATAAAACCTGAAAATTCGGCTCGGTTGCGACTATTGGCGGATAGGTCGCCCCCTACACTCCTTGCGCTAATAAAAGGTCTGCAAACCGACCACAGAGGTCTGTGCGGGAAAGGTTCTCGTCCAAAGAAAAATCTCGAGCCAATTTTCATTCATGAAACTCGGACCTTGCCTGTTCTGCAGTCTTTCCTGGCCGGGTATTCCGTTTTTCTCTAGACTCGAGCCGGGACGGGTTAGACTTGTTGTTTCCCTTTCTGGTACGAGTTTGGCATGGAATTCATTCTTCTTAGAGATCTGCACGAGCCGAAATTTCCAGACCCGGGCCCGACCCGGTATAAAAGCTAAGAGTTCGGCTCATGTCTGACTCAAACCGTATGAAAACCATTATTGGCTCGTGCATACCTCTAACTTCTTCCCCTCAAGCCTATATTCGGGTGGCATTTTTTTAATTTCTTCTATCTTTACAAGAACAAAGTATTGGATTGGTAAAATATTTCTACGTATTTCTACATTTTAGGAGGTCCTGAACTCGAATTGACTGTTCTTAGAAAAATGTCTGTCTATATCTATGTGACACAAATTTTGTGGGCGCTCTAGCTCAAGCATTAATGTGCGGAATTTAATGAAAATTCATATTCAGTTATACCTTGACATAAATTGGTGCTGATGAGGTTTTGGTTTAAATTACTCGACAGGTGGTGCTGCTATGCCGCATTTTTCGAGATTTTTGCGATAGCTAATCTTAAGAATTCACGCACGGAATTTCGTTAAACTTTAGATTATGTTTTACCTTGACATAAATAGATCTGTATTATAATTGGGTATATACCGCCCAACAGATGTCGCCACTATGATCTGTTTTTTACGATTCCCGCGTTAGCTATATCTTAAGAACGAATAGATTGTCATTTAATTTTTATTGCAGACGATTTCATTTACATATAGAAGAAAGTTTTGTGATAGCCACAATATACTAGTATTTATTTGTTTTCGTAAAAATTGTAGTGATGTTGTGCATTTTTTAGCATAATTTTTAGAAATTTAATTTGGTTTAAGAAATCAAAGAGAGTTTAACTATTCGGATGTGCCAATCCCAAAACTTTCTTCTATCTCAGGCATGTTAATACTTCAAAATTCGCTATCACAGAATTCTGTTTTACGTCAGCTGCTTGGGAAGAACCGGGTTGCCTTCGCTGCATGAACAGCCGATGTTAATCTACGAAAATTTGCACAAAAATTGCTATCACAGCGCCCCCTTCCGGCTGAATACCCCTAAATTCAATTAGGACATGCCGGCCATAGTCGAAAACCTATAAATAAAATTTGGTTCAATTCCATACATAACTTCATCCATTTTTCGATGATACAATAATGGGAATAGGCATAAAAATCGCTATTACAGAGCCTCCATCCGGCGGAATATCCCCAAATTTAAGTACAACCTGCTAGCCATAGCCAGGCTTAGTTCCTATAAATTTAATGAGTGTTTATATACACAATTATCTAACTGCCGTTAATATTGTTGTCATTCTGTATTTCATGAATTTCGAACATAATCTGAAAAATAAAAAATCTCCGCATAAGTAAGTGGGCTTTATGAATAATTTTAATTGTAGAATAATGTTGCTTCCGAAATATCGGCATGTTTTATAGAAATTAAGTCTGGCGGTGAAGTACCAATCAAGTTTTTGTACGGGCAGATCCAGGCTTGGGGGAAACTTTAAGCTTTTATAGTGGAGCTGGCAGAGCTGAGCTCGGGCTTTTATACCGGGTCGGGCCAATATTTTTTGTACGAGTCGGGTCAGTATTTTTTTGTACGAGTCGGGCCTGGCCTGAGACTGGAAATTGCGGCAATTATAGACCCCTAACCTAGATATCTAAGCTAATTTTAACGTTTTTTCTAAATGCTTCTTTCAGCCAGCGTCCCATTAGCTACTGAATATATGTTTCGTTAATAAGTTTCAAAACAGTCTTTACTGAAGTAGAACTGATCTTTGATATGAAGAAACAAGCAGTCTTATACCCAGTTAGTATTTTTTTTTACATAATTCTGAAATGTGGCGATCAATCAAAGCTTAAAATTGTCTCTATGATTATATTGAGCCTTCAAAAAATTGAGCCTTTGTGCGACTTCTGGAAGGTATCTCTCCAAGTGCCCAGACATGCACATTTCCACTAAAAAACGTTTTGTATGAATGCTTTGTATATTGTTCATCCTACCACTATATAATTCTAAGAAAAATCCGAACAATAATTTTTATTAGTACTGTAATGTGATAACATTCTTCCCTATATTTCTATCTCCGAAGTGTTCCTTGTTTCTTTGGGCGTTTTATTACAATGTCCAGTTCGCCCATTGAGTCATAGGCGATTTTACAAGGAGGACGCCCAGTTTCACTATACGCCCTCCACCCCCCCCCCCCCCCCCACTATATCTGTCTGGTTGGCGACAACTTTCAAGTTCGCATCTCCGATAATCTTTGCTCTCTCCTACCCCCACTTTCCATAATTTACTTGCAGTGAGAGTAAAAAAAAAAAAAAAATGGGCAAAGTGATAAATAACACAGATTCACATTCAAAGTTTGAGGTGTTTGTTGCGAAAAGTGAGAAAACTAGCGTTCCAGCATATGCGATTCAGGAGAAATTTGAGAGAAAAAACAAGGATCATATTATATAAAACAAAGAACGAAATTTCGAAGTAAATTGCGCAGCTTCCATTATAAAAAAAATAGGCTTAAAAAAGGGTGATAAAGATTAAAAAGGTAAGGGCATTTACAACATTCGTTAATACTCTTAACAACAGTAAGCTCAGTAGTGTAATGGTCAGCGCTTCTCGCTACCACGCTACAGGTCCCCAGTTTGACTGTGGACAGATCAAGGCTAACTCAGACTTTTATCCATTCGGGGTCTCTATAAATTGAGTACCAAGCTTACTTGGGAACTAAACATTGATGGTCCCGCGTTAGGCTGACAACCTGACAGGGGCATATGCTCTATAGCACCCCAGGGTCCATAGTAAAGATAACAGGGCTCGGTACTATAGACCATAAGCCTTAATTAATTGTAAGTTTAGTTCTCAAAAACAAACTCGCTTTCTTCTGACACATTTATAAAATAAAATCATCCTACTTATACACATACATATAAGAATACAAGATCAGTAGCATAGGCTGTGTTTTAAGCACCCGTAGCAATTCAAAAATTTGCTCTCGCTCCCTAGAGACTACTGTCGTTTCTTATACAGTAATTTTTAATACAGCGAGGTTTTGGAGTTCCTAAAAAATTTAGCGCACTGGGCAATTTTTAAGATACTACAAAAATCCCATAAAAAATAACTCCACCTTTTGAACATACAATTTAAAATTCTATCTAGAGACCTGCGCGGATCGGGTTGTCCCAAACCCCGGAAATAAAAATCTTCGTTCTCCCGAAACCGAAATGAAAGAAAATAATCCATATTTTAATAGAATTATAAAATGTAGTATGCAATTATATCACTAATTTCAATTTTCTTTTATATAGAAATATAAACATATAGTATATATATATATATATATATACTCATTAATATTAAAATACTGTAAAACATTTAAATAACGGACACCTCGAAGCCATCGAATTTATCTCTTACTCGGAGGCGTGCGCAAAAATATGCAAATATTTGTATTGGGGACTGCTCCTGTCCTGGGGTCACTCCGCTCTTCAAGAGTGACCGTACGGAGGTCTTACTGTGCATACTATTACTTCTGAATTTGCAGATAAATTCGACGGCTCCAAGGTGTCCGTATTTCGGAGGTTTTACTAAATAAAAGATTTAAAATGTATCCCCTACAAAAAGTTTTCCGCTATTTGGGAGTTTCCGTTACAAAATTTTTACTGCATATAGATTTTATCGGAAAAATATTTTAGACATTCTTTTAAAAATCGGGTCAACTCGAACACGACACGAAAGAGGGAAAACACCCAACCCGATAATGTAAGTCAACCCGACCCGAAGAAAAAATGTAGAATTCAACACAACCCGCAGCGCAAAAAGTAAAAATTAACCCAACCCGAACCCTTTTCCTACCAAAAAACAAGTTTACCCGACCCAAACCCCGACCCGCAGTAAGCAAGTAGGAGTCAACCCGCCCCAAACCCGACCCGTAGCAAAAAAGTAGAAGTAAACCTGACCCGCAATTAAAAAAATTAGGCCCTACCCGACCAAGATTGCGGGTCGGATATTAACCTCCAAATTTCTGATATCGCCCCCCCCCCTTGAAGATTCTCTAGATCCGCCCTTGACCTCAGTCTCCTCTTTTAATTGACTCACCGGCTGTCATTGCATTCAGACTGTCTCTTTCACTTTAGCGGGTTTCAAATATTGAAATTACCAGTGCATTGTTATCTCCGGAAAGTTCCCATTTTTTATCGCTTCTTATCAAAATATACAAGGCAGGTGAGTTTAAGAATAAGGCGACAAAGTTGTTTGAAAACAGCTCAACGACATCATTCTACTCTTTCTCTAAAAAAACCTGTATTATTTTTGTACTGTGCACGCATTTGCGTTGCGAAAATGATGAGTCTTTTAGAGATTTTACTTCGGGTATTAATTTTGGTCCTTTCTAAAGAAGAAGGTATGTTCATATCACAAATTAAAATTTATTTATTTTTAATAATGTCAGCAAAACAATATTTTAAAAAATAATAAAATGTGTTATTAGTAAAAAATTGCTTTTGCAATGACTATTCAAAAAAAAAAAAAAAAAAAAAAAAAAAATATAGTGAAATTTGTTTGACATGGCCTCCATTTAGTTCTTAATTACACTTAATTAGAAATTATTTTAAAGTGTTTCTCTTCATCTTTTGCTTTTGTTTCTTTCTGTGATGTATGAGGATTTAAAAATGGATTCTCGTTTAAAATACTGAACCAATTAGCCCATTTTTATCAGATCCATTATAGTTTATGAATTATGTTAAAAGACTACAGTGTAGGAAGAGCTAACTTGTCAATGGACATTATACTAAAGTGTAGGAAGAGCTAACTTGTCAATGGACATTATACTAAAGTGTAGGAAGAGCTAACTTGTCAATGGACATTATACTAAAGTGTAGGAAGAGCTAACTTGTCAATGGACATTATACTAAAGTGTAGGAAGAGTTAACTTGTCAATGGACATTATACTAAAGTGTAGGAAGAGTTAACTTGTCAATGGACATTATACTAAAGTGTAGGAAGAGCTAACTTGTCAATGGACATTATACTAAAGTGTAGGAAGAGCTAACTTGTCAATGGACATTATACTAAAGTGTAGGAAGAGCTAACTTGTCAATGGACATTATACTAGAGAAAAGTGTGGATCATTTCGAGGGCAAACATAAAAATTTCTTCTATGATATTATTAATTATAATTTTATTATTGTTTATTATATCTGTTCGGTGCTAATATAATATTTAAGTTCACTGCCTTGTTAAACACATCTTTTTTGTATGCCTTTTTTACATTTTCGCTACTTTTTCTGACTTTTACATTTTAACTATTTAGTTAGAACGAAAGTGCCATTTTGATTTTGACGCATATTTAAGTTAGGGTATAAGGATTTATGAATAATTAAAATAAAATCGGTACCTCAATTCGCTCATATTGAAAAAAAAAAAAAAAAAAAAAAAAAAAAAAAAATATCTCGTTTACCAGACAAATAAAGCTGTTTGCTTAAAACAATAAATAAATAAAATAATCATATTTGTTCATTTAAAGAGGCTATAAGTGCAATCTTTTACAGATACAGACGTATATCATTTAATACGTAATCCAAGTTAAAACTTGGAAATTATCAAGGTCTTAACCAAGGTTTACTTTCACCTTCAAAAAACAGCCCTTTCACAATATTCTCGACCCTAGTCTTTTCCTTTATATATTTTTTTAATAAGTGTACACATGCACACACATGCACACATATAATATTGAATGTTTCACGAGAATGGCCCGAAATGAGTATATAAATTTAGGGAGGTCATTTACGATTCAATCTTTAGGCAAAGGGAAACGTAAAAAATTATCAGTAAAAAGAATGGAATTCAATGTTGCCAGATACTCAAAAGTCAATTTCCTCAAAATTTCTGAAACTTTCCCCAAATTAGTGATTTTTTGCGAAAAAGTTCCCAAATCAGGTTCTACTAAAAAAAGTAAATTTTCAATTTTTATAATTTAAGCTCATATTTTATTCGAATAAAAAATATTTAAGCAATCTCCTTCAAAATCAAAATCAAATACCCTGCGAAAAATGAGAGTAAAGTTCGCGATTTCATTCATAATTATAATGCACAATAGAATGTAGATTTTAAAAGAAAATACAAATATCCGATGGCGAAAATCTGAACATTTTTCATGGGGACTGTTAAAATTCTGAAGGCTTGAAACGAACCTATATAATTGATGTTTTGCAATCTATATTAATAATAGAAAGTTGTTTGTCTGTGTGTGTGTGTGTCTGCGTGCGATGGCTAGCGAAATCTACCGCACGTAGAAGCCTGAAAATTTGGGTGCAGATAATCCAAGGCAATTCCTGATGCAGCTGAGGCTCGGATTTTTAATTTTTTGAGACCCGGGCCACCTGAGGCACTTTTAAGATTTTTTGTGCTAAATTGTTAATAACTTGCCCAATTTTAATCCGATCTTCTTCGTTTTTGGGGCTCTTTCTCCATTTAGCTTTTCCCCCATTTCTACGTTCCAGTTAAGAGCCTGGCCCTCCGGGACCCGGTACGGGGCCCGTTTAAGTTTTTGTGTCCTGAACTGTTAATAAGTTGCCCCCTTTTAATCCGATTTTCTTAGTTTTTGGGGCCTTTTCTCCATTTAGTTATTCCTCCCTCTAAGCTTTCCAATTAGGACCCTTAATCTTAGGCTCCTGCTCAAAACTATCAGCTGGCTCCTTTTGGGCTTTCTACTATAATTCCCTTAAAAATCGTCCGATTCACGAATTTTTTTCTTCTAACAATTTCTTAGTATACTTCCAGCTAATACATGAACGACAAAAAAAAAATGTCGAAGAAGATCCGGACAGCCTAGGCCTCTTGAAGTTTTTGTTCCCTAAATTGTTAATACCTTGCCCCCCTTTTAATCCGATCTTAGTTTTTGGGGCCTTTTCTCCATTTAGTTTTTTCCCCCATTCCTACATTCCAGTTAGGACCATTCTTCTTAGGGTCCTGATCAAAACTATCAGCGACCCCTTTTGGACCCCCTACTATAGCTCCCTTAAAAATCGTCCGATTCACTAGATTTTTTTTCTAACAATTTCTTCGGACTTCCAGCTACTACATGAATGATAAAAAAATTCTCGAACAGGACCCGGGCCCCCTGGGCCCCTTTACGTTTTTCTTTGTATCCTAAATTCTTAATAACTTGCCCCATTTTTATCTGATCTTCTTCGTTTTTAGGGATCCTTTCTCCATTTAGTTATTCCTCCATTACTACATCCCAGTTAAGACCCTGGTCCTCTGGGGCCCGGTACAGGGCTCCTTGAAGTTTTTTTCCCCCAAAATGTTAATAATTTGCCCCCTTTTAATCCGATCTTCTTCGTTTTTGGGCCTTTTCTCTATTTAGTTATTCCCTTATTTCTACATTCCAGTTAGAATCCTGGGGCCCTGTATGGCGCCCTTGAACTTTTTGTGCGTCATGCATTTTGCACCCCACTCGTAATTGTGTCACCATCTCAATGCATAACTTTAAAGTTGAGTCTTGAACTTCTCTCCCCAGGCCACCACCCTCATATTTTTTTTAGTCCCTAGGGCCCCTTTTTAAGCATTTCTTTAAAATTTTATTCTAATGATTAATTTATACCCTATGCTTAATTTCGACTAATTAAAGATATAAAGTGCTAAGTAACTAGGGCATTTTAAAGTGTTCTCCTTTTAGGGTCCTGCTCAAAACTATCAGTTGCCCTCTTTTGAGCCCCCTCTTATAGCTCCCTTAAAAATCGTCCGATTCACTAGCTTTTTTACTAACAACTTCTTAGGACTTCCAGCTACTATCTGCACGACAAAAAAATTTCTCGGACTTCAGCTGCCACCAATTTTGAATATTAATCTCCGTCTTAGGACCCTTGGTGCAGTTTTTTTTAAAATGATCCGATTCTCTTGCAATTTTCATTAACATAGTTCTAGGGTACTCCAGCTACTTTATAAACTACTAAACATTTCCTTAGAACCCCAACTACCACCCTATTTTTAAATATTAATCTTCTTTTTCGGCATCAACTTACGTTTACTCACTACAGCCGTAAGTTAAAAATCGTGTTACTGTTAAAGATAAATAGTTAAGTTTAGAGAGAGGCGGGGGATTCATCCGTAAATTAAATATCGCGTTAATGTTAAAGGAAATTTGTTAAATTTACAGGGGATCACATTCCACCGTCTGGGGGCTTATTTTTTTCTTGGGTTCTATGCGTTCGATTTCAACAGGGTTTGGGTCATTCGACTTGATATCGAAAACTTGAGTTTTTTTTTAAATATATTATCACGGGCTCGGGCAACGCTGGGCGGGTCAGCTAGTAGATAAATAAAAAGACCGATTTCTTCATAACGCTAAAATTTAACTAAATAACTGTTTTTTTTTTTTTTTTTTTTTTTTTTTTTTTTTAATTTAACATATGCCAAGTTCAATCAGCCAGTTCAATTTTAACAGTTCAATTTTAATTAAAAGCATGTTTTTAACACTTTCCAACCTAGTTGAAAAGTGTTTATGACTTCGGTTTGTCTGCCGTATGGCCGTCAATCCGTACTCTAACTCCCGTAAATATGCTCGGATTGCTCTGCAATTTTTATATGTTATTGTCGTTATCTATAGCATGTCCCCTATTTCAACTGAAGTGTGTAGCACTTATAGTTTTTTTTTTTTACAGGGACACTCAAAAGAATTCCGTTACATTGCGGCCCATGGGGAAAAATCATTTGTGGTTTATTTTAATGATGTTACGCAATTTCAAACACATTGTAATTTATATATATCACTAAGGTGCATTACAAGAAGCTTAATATGGAATAGGGTGCGCATAGCACTTATAGTTACTTTACAGGGGCAGTCAAAAGAATTCCGTTACATTACGTCTATGGAGAAAAATCGTTTGCGGTTTAATTAAATAATGTTTCACTATTTTAAACGCATTGAAATTTATATATATCACTAAGGTGCATTACAAGAGGCTTACTACAGAATATTGTGTATATAGCAGTCATCGTTCATTTACAGGGACACGCAAAAGAATTCTCTACTGTCTGTTAACAATAATTCCTGGAAGTGCTTTTTATGTTGCTGAACGCGATTTTAAATTTAACTCACTTTTTGTCTATTACTTGGTGTGTATAAATTCTGTATTTCATATACAGCGGAGCACAAAAGTTCGTGAACACATTTCCGTTTATTGAAAGAAACTCCAGAAGGAGAATTTTAAACTGTGCTATACGCGTTTCCTTTTTAAACTAAAATTTAGCATCCTATGTAGCCTATATACAAATCTATAGATCATATACAGGGCTGAATAAAAGTATTCGGATATTTTTCCGAATATTGTGTATGTTGGAAATATATGTTGGAAATTCCTGAAATTACATTTTTAAATATGTTATGCGTTTTCCAAATTGTTTACTTAGATGTTATCTTTCAGCTTATTAAACGGTAATGATTTGTAAAGTTATTTTGGAAGCGATGGAAAGTGTTACATAATCTATGCTTGACGCATGATTTTTCGTTCTTGTTTATTTTAATCTTAGAGATTCTCTTTAATTACCCATCATACGTTAGTTTAGGTTAAGTCTTGTAATCGTTTTAAAAATCAATGAAACAAAAAAAAAAAAAAAAAACGGATTTACACGTTTTAACGTACGCTGGGGATTCCGAAAAACATATGTTTAGATAAAAGAAATGCCGTCCGTCTGTCTATGTGTGTGTCTGTAAACGCTCTATCTCCCGAACAAATTGAGATAGAGACTTGAAATTTGGTATGTTTAGTATGTAATAATGAGAAGAAGTCTATTGAATTTCAGTAACCTCGATTATCCGGAACTACTGTTTTTCGGACTCGTTCTGATTTATTCGTTCTGATAAAAGGTATATAAAAATTTTCGAAATTGTTTTTTTTTTTTTTTTAAGGAGTGAATATAAAAGACAATAAAAAAAATAAATTTTGCATAAAGAATGAAGTCGATCGGATAATTAGTAGCCGAGATATTTATAATCCTATTTTTCACACTCTTCGATTTTTCATGACACTGTATTTCATTCAAATTTCAATTCAAAGTCATATTTTAATTGGAAATGAGACGCGTAATCCAGTTTACACATGTTTTATTTTCATATTTTATACCATGTATATCCATAATGTGTAAATATTACTGTATAGCCCCCAACGACTAGTGTTTTGGGGTTTCGTTCATCTCACGAAACCCCTTACTCCCGCTCCGTTGTTTGTCCGTCACAGAGCCATTCTCAGAAACTATGTAACTTACAAAGTTGAAACTTTGCGTATATATATAGCTGAATACCAACTATGAAGCTCAACATATTAAAATTTGAAAAAATCCTATTATTTTAATAAATAGAGATAAAAAACCAAAATTCTAACAGCCTTTTCCTATTAAATTATAACATGTTTCGTTCATTTTTTTTAAATATCGCATTTAGTCCGCATGACAGATATTATTATGACAGAATGTAATAGCGGGCTTCGCCCGCTATTGGGCTGGTTTAGATATTCGAAAAAACGAAAAAATAGACCGCTAAATTTTTACTTTATAAAAAACATGACTTTTTTTTTTTTTTTTTTTTTTTTTTTTTGCTAAAAAAAATTTATTTGGATTTATTAACGAAAGGATAAAGTGTTTTGAAAGGAATATTAAACGAAACCCTTTGAGCGATCTTCGATCACACTTACCCACTTGTTGTTGTTGTTGTTGTTTCTCATTTTGAGATTAGTCCCTTGGAAGACGTTTGAAATTATTCCACAAATGTTTTGTTTTTTTAATTTACAGGAATTTCTTATTAAATATATAATTATTCTGAATGTTATATTTCTTAAATCTTAGTAATAATTGCAAATGAGAAAAAAAAATCATTGATTCTAGAGCAGTTTTTTTTTTTTAAGTTGTGACGAAACATTTTAAATCATGTTCTTATAAACACTTTGCGAAATAATAGAAGTATAAATTTTTAACGCAACACCCTAAAAAACGCTTAATAAAATGTCAATGTCCTTTTAACGTTAACATTTAATTAAATAACTGAAAAAAAAATGAAATTTTGAAATTTAATCATGGCAAGTTTAATTAGTTCAATTCAATTTTAATTAAAAGAATTATTTTCATTTTAATCATCGAGATTATTCTCTTATCTTGTATTTACATCTTCATCAAACGCAAAATTCTGGAACGGAAATAATTTTTTACTCCTTTTTTCTAACAATTACTTTATTATACTTCTAATTTTTGTTTTGATGTTTTTTTTTTTTCATTTTGAAATTAGTTCCTTGGAAAACGTTTGAAATAATTTGAGATAATTCCGCAAATGTTTTTATAAATTTTACAGGAATTTCTTATTAATTAATAATTATTCAATATGTTATCTTAAATCTTAGTCATCATTGCAAAGGGAAAAAAAAAATTTATTGATTGAGCAGTGTGTTTCAACCGTTGTGCCACTGCACTCTGGTGTTCCACAAAAATTGTTAGTCATATTCATTGTGCCGATGTTTAGGGTAATTAAATAGCATTTCTTCAGAATTTTTTTGGTTTTTTGGTATTTAAATACTCTTAAGGGTATTTAAATACTTTTAAGCTATCGAGATTATTCTCTTATCTTGTATTTACATCTGGATCAAACGCAAAATTCAGGAATGGGAGTATTTCTTTTTGGATCTTTTACTTTTTTGATGAAGAAATTTAATCAGTGAGATTTCAAATTCCTCTCACTAATGTAGCATATACCTATAGCTGTATATCTATAGGCGTGGAATACATTTGAATTTTTAAAATATCGCATACCTGCCAACTTTTCAAAATGGCAAAATGTAAAATAACGCGTGAAGTGCGTTTCATGCAATTTTTCTTTCATGTGAGCATATGGCACATAACGTATTATATGAGGACGTGAGTTTCAAAACTCGCTTTATCCAAAAAATCAAATTCGAGGAAATTTCGAAAAATCTGACTGCTTCCATTGGTTTCCATTGTAAACCGATACTTTAGAGAAATACATGTTAAAACTAGTTTTTCTAAGGATTATAGTGTTTTTTCAGTGAAGATTTACGAATAGATACTGATAGAGAAAACATGATTTTTTCAACTTTGGATAAGGCGAGTTTTGAAACTCATGTCCTCATACAAAAACAAACAGCATTTAAGCATGTAACAGATGAATATTGTTACACATAATATACAAATAATACACTGATATTTTGATATGAAACATATACAGACAGCTTCTTTGTTGTTTTCTTTAAGAAAGTCTAAGCAAAAACCTTACTCAAAACACGACTTCCGTTTAAACAGAATGAAAATTAAAAGATTTTGTATGGTATATTTTGAATACGAACCCTTGATTCGTAATTTTAACAATATAAAATATTCCTTTAGATCAGTGGTTCCCAACCTTTTTTTAGCTGCGCCCCACCAAAACATCTCTAAAATGATGAAGCCCCCCCCTCCCCCTATAACATATAATTCTCATAAAATTTTAAAAGAATTTACTCCTGGCAGAGTAAAAAGCATTTAACATTGATTCTTAAACGTGCCGAAGGTAATGGATGAATCAAACAATTTTTTATAATCATCTGATACGCCTCGTACTTTACTGGCACACGGTCGCCACGTATGCGTGATGTATAGAGTGCTCAGAATCCTTGATTAGAAAAATCAATAATTTTGAATAAAACATTTTTTTCTTATTTAATCACAGAATATCTGCGATTAAATTACGCAACAATTTCTAATCAGAATAAAACGTGATAAAGGATTCTGTAAAGGAAAGTCGGCAAGTAAGTGTTAAATATTCACTTGAATAGTTTCATGTGTAAAATTGATTTTATGTTACATATTGCAGCGGAACTCATTCAATAAATAATCGAAAAAGTTGTTTAAAATTCTAAAATACTATAACTCAGAAAAATTATACAGAATTTTTAAATACATAAAAGTATCTAAATATCTTTAATAGTTTATTTCTATAATTATTCTAGTAGAATTGTATTTAAAACTTTTGAACGGATACTTTTCAAAAATTGAATAAAAAACCTATTTTTTTTTTTTTTTTTTTTTTTTTTTTTGGAATTTGAATGCGTAACTTTTATTTTCAGTCCACAACAATACTATTAGAAAACCAATTCAGAAGGTATGGGTTCACAGAAATTCCGAATTGTCCCCTTGAAAAGTTAAATTGCCCCCCTGAAAAGTCAAATTGCCCCCCTGTGGGGCGTACGCTCCCCGTTGGGAACCACTGCTTTAGATTCAGAAACTGTCATTAATAAAAGAAATTAAAAAGTATTTAATTTTATGGAGTAAAATAGAGCTTAGAAGAAACTTTGCAAAAAAGTGTAAAAATAAACCTCCTAAGTGTAAAAGTGTAAAAAATGGTCAAAAAGTGTAAATTTTACACCTAAAGTGTAAAAGTTGGCAAGTATGATATCGTCTCAGAAAGTTAATAGTTTTAATTCTCTTTTTCTCTGTACTCTTCTAAATGATGTCTTTTTTTTTTTTTTTGGAGCGTTTGTAACTACACTGCGGAAAAAAAAAATTGATTTTACAGTATGATACTAACACCCCAGCTGCCAGTATTATACCGTAAAATTAACAGTAATAAACAGCAAAATAAGCAGTAATACACTGCCGTGTACACCCCAGCTGTCAGTATTATACCGTAAAATTAACAGTAATAAATAGTAAAATAAGCAGTAATACATTACCGCGCATGCGCGGCAGTGTATTACTGCTTATTTTACTGTTTATTACTGTTTATTTTACGGTATAATACTGGCAGTGCATGGCAGTGTATTACTGCTTATTTTACTATTTATTACTGTTTATTTTACGGTATAATACTGGCAACGCGTGGCAGTGTATTACTGCTTATTTTGCTGTTTATTACTATTAATTTTACGGTATAATATTGGCAGTTGGGGTGCCAGTATTGCACTGTAAAATCAACATTTTTTTTTTCCAGTGTATATAAATACGTAGCACCTATAGTCGTCGTCTGGTCTGGTCCGTCCGTCTGTTCGTCATATATAACAGCCCAAAAACTGCCCAACCGAATGGTTTAAAATTTAATATATATAATCGTTGCAGAATTTTGTCGAGTCATTTCAAATTTTATGACCATCGAATCAAAACTTAAAAAGATATTAATAAAAGTTTTCTTCATTCCATTAAATCCTATCATACGTAAGCTATATAATAAAAGCGCAAGTCATGTGACTGAGGAAAACAAATGCGGGCTAACCACATCTTTTTCATCTACCAAGCGGCCATTTTTATTCAAAATTATTTTTTCGAATAAAATTGCATAAAAGTTACATTTTTAGAAAGATCGTTCAAAAAAATTGCTTGCTTGAGAGATGAATTACATTGAAAAATGTATAGATTCTGAGATAACTTCATTGAAAATTAGGTTAACAGCCGAATATCTCAATCCGTTTAAGTAAATAAACAAACGATTTATTCATCGTGAGTCATAGAAATATTAAATCATGGAGGTAATCATTCGCAAAACAAGATCTCCATGCTGAATTTTACAGTGCTGTCTGGTGTCGAAAAAAAAATCACGTCTGTAAACATGGCATACGTAATAAGAAAAAAAAAAAGGCATCCCCATTTCACTCATAGCAGACTATATAATTTATTTCACTGATATAATAACAATGATTTTTTTCCATTGTAAAACTAGTTATAGCACGAAACGAACGCACCTCATTTGTCACGTTTAAAGTACAATTTTAAACTTGTTTATGTTTAATTTAATATTTTATGTGTTAAAATCTTAGAGAGAAACTGACGAGCTGTGAGTAAACTGTTTAACACTTCAAATAAAATTAAGTATATATTTCAGAAATATTTTGTCAGCTAAAAAAGAAAGAGGAGTGCACAGATTAAAGAAGTTAGAAATATTCATTTCCTGGTGAGATATTTTAAAAATAGGAATGCTATATAGATTTAACATTAGCGAGGGGAATTTTAGATCTCAATGACCAACACTCTTAAATTTCTTCATCAAAAGAGTAATAAATTCAAAACGGAAATCGCAGCCGGCAGGATTCGAACCTGTGCGGGGAAACCCCAATGGATTTCAAGTCCATCGCCTTAACCACTCGGCCACGACTGCGTGCTTCAATGACAACCATAAGGATTAGAATACGCAGGTGAAACTATTTACTGTTGTTGGCTTACTGATATGACGCGGATTATTATTTTTTTTTCATCCTTACCTTTTTTTATTTTTTTTTTATCGCCCGGCTAGCTCAGTCGGTAGAGCACGAAACTCTTTTAATGTCGTGGGTTCGAACCTCACGCTGGGCTGGTTTTCTTTTTCTTGTAACATATGATACAATGAGGCGTATCGCAATTACAAACAACAAAATAACTTTTCGGTCCAATTTTTTATTTTATTTTATTTTATTTTATTTATTTATAATTTTTTTTCCCCTTCAGTTCATCATTTGGCAGTTGATGTTGCCTCTTAAATTATCAAATGATCTATATATATTTTGTTAGCTTTATAATTCGCTTTATACGTGACATTTTACATTCACTTACATGATTATTTTAAATATTTTTAGTATAGTTTTACGTTATTTCATTTAACAGAACTCACTAATTAAGAATATTTTAACTACACTGTTTAAAATCACATATTGTTATTTAATTCTGTGATTCAATTCATCAATCTTATATTCCGTGATTTCGCCCCACAGGGGAACAATGCCATATTAGTTAGTTATTAACCCACCTGGTGGCATTTTTGCGTGTATATCAGTGGAAAAGTATTGTTGTAGAATAATAAAAATGCAATACATGCAAATTTAAAAAATAAAATGAAAAAAAAGTGTTTTATTTAATTTTGAAATAGTTTCTATTCAAAATTCTAAAAAATAAATAAATAAATAAACCGGAAAATATCATATAAGATTTTATTTTTAAATAAAAAAAAAAAAAAAAAAAAAAAAAAAAAAAAAATTATATTTAAAAATTTCTTATAACTTTTCAGTTTTGCACATTTTTTTTCAATTACAACACAATGAGCTTTGTAATTCTATTCGCTCTGCAATCTGTAACATGAAGAATTTTTTTTTATCATGAAACTACTTAAAAACATATCTAAAACTGTCTGTCTTGGACATATTCAGCATCAAAAATAGTTTAAATATCCAAGCACGAATTACAAACCTTATAAAACTAATAAATTACCAAAATGGCGTCTGTAAATTTTTAACATCTGTATCTCTAAATCCCCCCCCCCCCCTTTTTTTTTTTTTTTTTTTTTTAATCGTTGTATTTTAATTAAAAAACTAAAAATCCAGAAAGAAAAAACGCAGCCGGCAGGATTCGAACCTGCGCGGGGAAACCCCAATGGATTTCAAGTCCATCGCCTTAACCACTCGGCCACGACTGCTTGCTTCTAAAAGTATTTATAAGGATTTGAGAACGCAGGTGAAACTATCTACTATTGTTAGCTTACTGATATGACTCGGATTATTTTTTTTTTTCACCTTTACCTTTCTCAGGCTGTCTACTTCCTGTTGTCTATCCCGTACTTGTCAAGAAGATTTATGTCATTTGTCTTGTATGTATTTACATACATACAACGTCTTGTATGTATTTCTATTCTATGAATAAAACAAGAACGAAAAATCATGCGTCAAGCATAGATTATATAGCACTTTCCAACGCTTCCAAAATAATTTTACAAATCATACCGTTTAATTAGCTAAAAGCTAACATCTAAGTAAACAATTTAGAAAACGCATAACATATTTAAAAACATAATTTCAGGAATTTCCAACATATACAATATTCGGAAAAGTATCCGAATACTTTTATTCAGCCCTGTATAGGATCTATTGATTTGTATATATACTACATAGGATGATAATTTTAGTTCCGTTAGGAAACGCGTAGCACAGTTTAAAATTCTCCGTCTGGAGTTTGTCAATAAACAGAAATGTGTTCGCGAACTTTTGTGCTGCCCTGTATAGGATCTACAGAATTTATACACACCACGTAATAGACAAAAAGCAAGTTAAAATTAAAATCGCGTTCAATAACCTAAAACGCACTTCCAGGAATTATTGTTAACAGACAGTAGAGAATTCTTTTGCGTGTCCCTGTAAATGAACGATGACTGCTATACACACAATATTCCGTAGTAAGTCTCTTGTAATGCATCTTAGTGTTCTATATAAATTTCAATGCGTTTAAAATAGTGAAACATTATTTAAATAAACCGCAGACGATTTTTCTCCATAGACGTAATGTAACGGAATTATTTTTACTGTCCCTGTAAAGTAACTATAAGTGCTATGCACACCCTGTTCCATATTAAGCTTCTTCTAATGCACCTTAGTAATATATATAAATTACAATGCGTTTAAAATAGTGAAACATTATTTAAATAAACCGCAAATGATTTTTCCCCATAGACCGCAATGTAACGGAATTCTTTTGAGTGTCCCTGTAAAAAAACTATAAGTGCTACACACTTCCGTTGAAATAGGGAACATGCTATAGATAACGACAATAACATATAAAAATTGCAGAGCAATCCGAGCATATTTACGGGAGTTAGAGCACGGACAGACGGCCAGACGGCAGACGGCCAGACAAACCGAAGTCATAAGCACTTTTCAACTAGGTTGGAAAGTGCTAAAAAGGATCATTCGAGACAAACAGCCTGGTAGTTTATTCATAGCAATTCTCCTTCAAATGTATCAAAAATGTACCTTTCTCGGGTTTTTAGCGCCCGGCTATATAGCTCAGTCCCCTCGCTAATTTTAAACCTATGGGCATAATATTTATAATATATCCTCAGAAAATTAATATTTTTAACTTCTGTTTTCCTTGCACTGTTCTTAAAAGATGTCTCTTTTGTCCTTAGTTAGTTATCAAAATATTTCTAAAATACGTGTTTAATTTATAATTTTATGTATTAAAATCTTAGCTAAACTGAATAAGATTTTAACACTTCACATAAAATTAAGTATATATTTTAGAAAAATTTTGACAACTAAGAAAAAAAAAAAAAAAAAAAAGAGACGTCCTTTAAGAACTGTACACAGAAAACAGAAGTTAGAAGTATTAATTTCCTGAGGAGATATTTTAAATATACGAATGCATCCTACGCCCATGGGATTAACATTAGCAAGGGGAATCGGGAAGTTCACTGACGAACAGCCTTAATCTCGTCGTGGGTTAGAGCCCCACGTTGGGTGTCTTTATTTAATCTTGTGACATATAATGCAATGAGGTAGATTTCATGCTATTTGCAATTATAAATCATAAACTAACTTTTCGGTACAAAGTAATTTGACAGTTGGTGTTGTATCATAACTCTTTATCTCGTTATTGTAAAGTACCATTAAAAGAAACTTGTTATAAAATTCATTTAATTCATCTGTTGTCAGCAATAACATTAGCATGAGTTCTAGACACCTTACTTTATCATCTTCGAAAAGCTTTATTCGCTGCACAAAGCAAAAATATTTTTAAATGGATATTTTCTTTTTCCAATTTTAACTGCTCATCTTTTTACTTACCCATCATACGTAGTATAGGGTAAGTCTTGTAATCGTTTTGAAAATCGAAAAAAAAAATTTTGACGGATTTACACTTTCAGACACTGGGGATTCCGAAAAACACATTTTTAGAAAAAAAAATTTGCCGTCCGTCTGCTTGTGTGTGTGTTTGTGTATCTGTAAACGCTCGATCTCCCGAAAAAATTGAGATAGAGACTTAAAATTTGGTATGTACTTAGTATCTAATAACGGGAAAAAGCTTATTGAATTTCAGTAACTTCGATTATCCGGAGCTATTTTTTTCGGATTCTCGAAATATTCGTTCTGATAAAAGGTATATAAAAAATTTCAAAATTGTTTATTTTTTGGAGTGAATATAAAACACAATAAAAAACATAAATTTTGCATAAAGAATGGAGTCGATCGGATTATTAGTTGTCGAGATATTTGTAATCATATTTCAACACTCTTCGATTTTTCATGACCCTGTATTTCATCCAAATTTCAATTCAAAGATATATTTTAATTGGAAATGAGACGCTTAATCCGACGCAATAAACCGTTAGTTAACATGATTAGCATTTTTGGAGTTATAAGGATGTTTCTTTTACGCCATTCAGTAGTATGGCATTTAAAGTTTATGACGTCATCAAGCCACGATTTTATTCGAATTGCAGAACTTTTTATGAGTAGTTTACACATGTTTTATTTTCATATTTTATATTATGCATATCCATGATGGGTAAGTATTACGGTGGCCCCCAACGACTACTTTTATCTTGTGACATATATAATACAATGAGGTAGATTTCACGCTATTGCAATTATAAATTATAAACTAACTTTTCGGTACAAGTCATTTGACAGTTGGTGTTGTATCTTAACTCTTTATCTATACCGACGTTACTTTAAAGTACCATTAAAAGAAACTTGTTATAAAATTAATTTAATACATCTGTTGTCAGTAATGCAAATTAGCAATGAGTTCTAGACACCTTACTTTATCATCTTATTCGTGGCACAAAGCAAAAATATTTTTAAATGGATATTTTCTTTTTCTATTTGTAACTGCTCATCTTTTTTTTTTATGTTGAAAGACATTTAGTTGAAAGTTTCAGGTCTGAAAATTTTCTATGCTTATATGTAAGGCCCATTACTTTTGTACATTTCGTAATTCTATAAAATGCTAAAAACAACATCCTGAAGAAATTATTTGGGTAGAGTTGTAAATAGTCTACAAAATCCCTGTAAATACTGATTTAATTAATTACATTTTAATAAATGAAGAAATTCTAAAGTTTATTTAATGATTTCAGAAATCTGCAAAGATATTTTTAAATATTCAGAAAAAATACATTCGAAGGCGAAATTTTCATTAATTCATAATCATAAAAGGTTAAATAAAAACCATACGCACACTATATGAAACGTATACGTGACACCCGTCATGATATGGGGGTGGACAGTGGACTTTAAAACGAGAAAAAAACAAATTTTTGTTTTTGTGTTAAAATTTACGGTTAAAATAAATAAATAAATAAATATCAATATATTGCCACATATTACTTGGCAGAAAATGCATTTTCATACTTCTTATAAAAGTACGTAATGAAAATAACATACACAAAGTATCTCAAATGCATTTTTCACAATCTATACATCTTCAAAATGTTCCTTTTTTTTTAAATTCTTGTTCAAAATTCGCAGTCTATCAAAGTAACAATCTTAAAACATACTGTTACAAATTTGTGCATCTTTTTTAATACGACTGACAGTTATTAAAAAAAAAAAAAAAAAAAAAAAAAAATAGAAAACTGCCCAGTCAAACTGCGGGCATTGAGCTTACAGGTTATTCACACTAACTGTATATTATACTCTTCTCGAAAAATAAAGAAATCGACAATATATTAAGGGGGGATCATCCCCCCGTCCGTTGTTGCAAAGATTAAAAATGATTTTAACATTAGGAATTCTAAACTTTAAATCTTCATACTTCCTAAACTACTCGACCGAATGACTTAACCGTTTGGTAACTTACGGTGAAAGTTACCGAAAAAAAATTATTCTGTCAAAATTGGGCGTTTGCATTCAAACTTTTTTAGTTTGGTACAATTTCAGTATGAAAACGACTCTTTAGGCATTTATTTTTGTTCTATAAATTTAAAGAAAACAGGATTTTCAGTCGCATGGCTATTTCTTTCTTCTTTTCTTATTTTTTCTGGGTCAGTTTGTTGATTAAAATATAGGTAGTCTCTTTTTTTTTCTTTTTGGCCGACTTCCCTTATATATATATATATATATATATATAAGAGTAATCAAATACATCTACTGCCATGTATATGGCAATGTGCTGATATATATATCTATATTATTTTAACAGTAAATTTTAACACAAAAACAAAAATTCGTTTTTTTCAAAGGTGAATAAGACAGTGAGCAAAAAATTGTTTTAGAGGCAACGTGATGCATTTATTGGCAGATGTGCAGTTTGGAGATCATATTTACAACATGCCGTGTTAAACAAGTGGGTTAATTTTATTTTTAAAAAAATCGCTAAGTACTTATAAATAGGAAAGGCGCGTTTTTACTGCCAGAAAAACAAGATTCGTTTTTTTGCTAAGTCCACTCGCCGCCATATTTTGGAACATTATCAACAGTTACCTATATGTAAACACTTTTCTCCCTCTTTAATCAACATGATAAGATATATGATAAAACAAACAAAGGAAATGCAAAACCGCCATACAAAATTCAAATATGCTAGGATATTTTTAATTCGAAGGCAAACTTTATCACAATATTACCGTATATTCCAGCACCTTTCGAAACTAGAAAATCGATCAAGGTTTATAAGAGCGGTTTTTATGTCTGGTATAAAAATGAAAGATTAAATATTAGGAAAAGATGCGCATAAGAATATAGATTTCTATATTATTATTTTTTTAAAGAAAGCAAGAAAAATCATGCATTAAGTATAGATTATAATACACTTTCCAACATTTCCAGAATATTTTAACAAAACGTTTAATAAGGTAAAGAAGATACACGAGTAAACATTTTAGAAAACGCATAACACATTTGAAAACTAGATTTCAACAATATCAAGTCTGAAAAATATTCCAGTTCTTTTGTGCAGCCCTGTACATGAACTATAGATTTGTATATATACATGCTACAATTTATGAAACGCGAAGTTGAAAATTCCCCTTCACCAATTTCCGTCAATAAATGGAAATGTACTCGAGATCTTTTGTACTGCCCTGTATAGGATCTATAGAATTTATACACACCAAGTAATGTGGAAAAAATTTGTTAAATTTAAACACGCGTATCACAACTGAAAACGCACTTCCAGCAATTACTGTTAATAGACAGTACTGTAACCGAATTGTTCTGTGCGTCCTTGTAAATGAACGATGCATGCTTTGAACACCCTATTCTATAGTAAGCATCTTCTAGTGCACCTCAGTGATGCATATCAATTTCAATAGTGTAACGTCATTAAAATGCACCACAAACGATTTTCCCTCATAGACCGTAATGTAACGGGATTCTTTTGAGTGTCCCTATAAACGAACTATAAAGGTTACACATTTCATTTTCAAAACCGATCATGCCACAGTAAACCTTAATAACATATATCAGTTGCATGGCAATCCGAGTACATTTACGCCAGTTAGAGCACGGACGGACAGACAGACAAACCGAATTCATAATCACTTTTCAATTATGTTGGAAAGTATTTAAAAGGACGAAGTGATTAATTGAATCAACCAGAAAACGATTCCTAGTGTTTCGTGCATGCGGAATTCAGATATACAGATAGACTTGGCAATATCGTGCGCCATTTACTTTGCCGATTTGCTCATATTTTCCCGTTTATGCTCTTTCTAATTATTACACTTTTGAATGCTCTTCATTGTATTTTCATACATTTTCTTAAAGTGTAACCAGAACTCTAAGTTTCTTCCAAACCTCCCACATCCACCGTAAACTCTTGAAAACAACCCTCAACAGTGTAAAAAGAATATTACGTCTTCATCAAACATCCCTCATCCATAGTGAACTCTTAATCATAACAAGCAATATTGCACTATTGCTAAATCATAACAAGCAATAGTGTAAATAGAACTTAAAATATCATCTGACTAACCACCATTCACTGTGAACTTTAAATCATAAACTCTGATGAACTCATCTTGTTCATGACAATCAAAAGTGTAAATATAGGACTTAAACAATCATGTAACTAGCACCATCCAATGCGAACTCTAAATCATAAAGTCTTATGAACTCACAAAAACTCAGCCTAATGTGAACCTATTGTAATATAATTATGCAAAAACCTCATTTGTATTTTTTTTTTTTTTTTTTAAAATAAACTTGCCGAGTAGGGCTTGTAGAGCTTGAGCCATTATGGTAGGCGTCCGATGGTTGAATTGAATTGAATTGAATTGAATTGAATTGTATTTTCATGCTATATATCTTATAAAGATTTCTTTGCAAACAAGGAATGTGCGCGTAATACAGCGAATATACCTAAAAGTAGAAAATGTATAGTGTCGAATCGTAGGTGCAAGTTATGCGCTGGAATATAAGGTGATCAGAAATAACCTTTTATCTAGTCCTAATGCTTATAGAAGAACAATGCCTTACAAAATATTTTATCGAAATTCTGATAATATAAGAATTGTTGGGACTTTTTTGATTAAAATAAAACAACATTTTTTATAGATAATAAATTTTTAAAATCAATTGATTTGATTAAAATTGTAAGGCGTTGACAGAACTATGAAAAGAATGAAAAGGAATTTATTTCATTGAATTGTTGGCCGACAAAGATAAGTTTTGAAATGTATCAGTTGTCTTTGTCTATTGTTTTTTAATCTCAATTAAGAAATATTTCTTATCTGTTTTAAGCATGTCTTTTTTCTTCTCTGTTTGTAAGTTTAAAAAAATATATATCTTCACAGTTTAAAATTTTCTATTAATTAACTAAATTGAAAATTTAGAATTTTTTTTTTTAAGTTTTTTTTTTTTAATCGGTATGTTAATCAGAATACCGATTAAAAATAGAAAACTTTTAAAAGAAAATTTTATGCTTTCAAAAATTTCATTTCTATATAAATCAAATATTCTAGAACCTTCCCGAATATTCGAATATTCAAGAACAGATTCTATAACGCAAGTTTTAAACATTTTAGATTTAAAATTCAAGCATTCAAGCTTTAGAAAATGTAATTTTCATCATATATTTTTAGGGGTTTGTTTTTTTTCTTTCACCGCTCCGAATAAACATCTTTAATATCACCATGCCTCCCTCTGAAGCACCATAATTGTTTTAAAATTCTATTTAAATCATTTTTGGTTTTTCTTCTAAAGTATATTTACACATCCGAACAATACTTTAAATTTTCAATACACTATTAAATATATCACTTTCACTGAACTTATATTATGCCTTAAAATATATTTATTTCAATAAATTGATTTATCTTTTGCGCCCATGCTATTCAAAATCGTAAGTAAAATTTATGTAAATAGTTTCTTTGCGTCATATTATCCATTTACGTAAATTTAACTTGATTTGGATACTGTGACGCAAAATAATCATTTACATAAATTTTACTTACGATTTTGAATAGCATGGTGCAAAAGATAAATCAATTTATTGAAATAAATGCATTTCATTACATACAAGCTCAGCGAAAGTGATATATTTAACAGTGCATTGAAAATTTAAAAGTATTATTCGGATGTGTAAATATACTTCAGAAAACAAACCAAAGATAATTTAAGTTGGATTTTAAAACAAACCAATTAAAGTCACGTTAAGGCTTCACTCGAATTTTGATATTTCTTTTAAAAGCCATATTTTGAATTGATGAGAGGTGTGAACAAAAAAGTATCAGCAGATAAATTTTATATATTTTTTAATGTTGAAAGTAATATTTGCCCCATGAATATAAATATAATAAATAAATACATATATTAATTAATAGCATAGCATTACTCAAAATTTGATATAATTATTTTTAAGATCCATATTTAGAATTCTCAAAGCCATAAGGTAAAGCGCTGCGTCACAAACTTTTAACCCGTTAAGGGTTTTGTACTGATTCCTATTACTCTTATTCACATGGGGGAAACCGAAATGGACATCAACAGTAACAAGTCATTTCACATTTTCCAGCTTATCAAAGGAGTAAAATTTTAGCCATAAATATGCTTTTAGCATAACTCTATCAGATGCAACGAAGCTATACATATTCGCTTTTATATGTAATATCGCCTTTTTATCTATCGCTTTTATATCTATCGCCTTTATATCTATCGCATTATAGCTATTTGCTTTATATTTATCGCCTTAATATCTGTCTAGAAGAATTTTGTTGTTCCTTACCAAGTTACCTCAGTATGAAATAAAAGTGGTGTATTATAATCTGCAATTTTATCTTCACAAAATTTCTAAAACAGACTTTCACATTTGGCATTGAATTAATTTGATAGCTTTGGATGGATTTTATCAGGAGTCAATGCAGGTTTTTTTTCCTTGGGGCACATTTTGTGAAAAGTAAAGGTTATTATTGTGAAATTTATTATATTTTTGTGAAAAATAACATTTTGTAACGAAAGTTGAAATCCAGTTACTCAAATTCGAACCAAGCATTTATAAACAAAAACTTTTTTAAATCCTTTTTCGGAAGTTTTCCTCTCTGGTGAACTTGTTTGTTTACAAACTACGCATTTTAAAACACCACAAAATAATAAATAATTAATAAATAGTAAGTTTTTATGGAATAGAATTTTTTGAAAGGGCCTATTTTAGTAAAAAGAATTTTGTGAAGGGACCTGTTTTATTATAAAGAATTTTGTGAAGGGCCCCATTTTATCAAACTGATTTTTGTGAAGGGACTCATTTTATTAAATTGATTTCTGTGAAGGGGATCATTTTAATAAATAGATTTTTGTGAAGGAGCTCTAATTAGACCCAAATCTTGCCTGGATCGACCCTTGTTTATCCCCTTGAAGGGCACCGGTATATTATATATACCACTTAATTTTAATCCCAAAATTCCACAATGACACCAGAATTTTATAAACAAATTTTCAATTTATAAGGTACATGAGGAAAAGCTTTTACTTATTTTAAAATAAATTCGTTCGTGAATCCTGGTGTCAATCAATCGTTTCAATATTTTAGCTACAAGAGTACTTTGCCCCTGAAGGGGTTGAAATTGATTTTAGTACCTCATTAAGAGCAATTAGCATATTTTTGAACACTAAGATATCTCTTATGAATAACGCGTTATAGAAGAATCATTTCTGGTACTTTCCAACTATGACACAATTCTCTGTTAGCGTATTTTCTCTTCCCGCACATAGCCGGCCTCCGCGTATAATCAGATTTAAATTTTTAAAACAGACATATGTCTAGGCCTCTCAGCAGTCTCATTTATAAGAGACCAAATCAAAAGTGTGTTACGAAAAGTTTCTTACAATCATTTTCATTCAATTCCTGCTATTAGCTCACACTCTCTATATATAATATATCTTGTTCAAATTTTAAGTCGTTAATAAAATATTTTCTATTCATCCTATCAAGTTCAAATAATTTTTTTTAAACTTGTACTGGATGACAATAGATGTTAATACAATTTTTTTTTTTCAAATATTAATTCATTAATTAAATTTAATTAATTAATTTTAATTTTATATTTCATTTCTGTTCAACAGTATAGACTCACTCCATATTTATAGTCTCACCTTCACACGTAAAAAGTCCTTCCGGCCTGTACCGGGAGGAAAAGGTAGCTTTCCTATATCTTCGTTTTAAAATTTTAGCTAATGTTACACGAAAACAACAAGTTAAAATGCAAAGAAACGTTTACAAAAGATTCGTTAATACTGAATTTGAATAAGAAATTCGCCAAATTATTGATCAATAGCCAAATTAGCTTCATTTATGAAGACTTATTTTGGTCGCTAAATTTGGCGATATTTCGCTAAATGTCGCCAATTTTGTCGCCAATGTCGCCAATTTTGGCGCTAACGGATATGAATATATAGTTTTATGCGTATGATTGGGAAAATTATTACAACAATGAAAGAAAATAATTTGCAAGTAATGGCGTTAATGTGCTGTTTTGTTTCAAAATGTCAGCCACCCAGAATTTCAAACTGCTCTATCTCAGTCATTTTTTAAGATAGAGGTAAACCAAAAAATGATCTGGAATCCTTGTATCAAGGCCTAACACGTAATTAAAAAATAAATTTGAATTTTTAATTTTTTTTGTATATTTATTTTAGTTTTAAATTTTTAAATGGCCGCCATCTTGAAACAAAATGGCGGACCAAGCTGGCCAACGAACTCGGTCGAGACATGGGTGACCTTAATACACACAATTAGTTTCATCAAAATCGATTTCTAAATACGAGCGTTATCGTATGACATAAGTCAGATATATATATATATATATATATATATATATATATATATATATATATATATATATATATATATGGATATATCTATATATATAAATCAACATTTGAGCGGAGGGGGGTTTTGGGGTCTGGGGGTCATGATCGGTGAAAATATATCGAAATTTTCCGGAACTGCTTTCCTCCGAACGACTGCAATAGGTAGCTTTATACTTTTTAGTATTGAAAGCTACCTAAAAGATAATGGGGCTGTTCACGGACGAAGATCAGGCGGCTCGCGGGCGAAGGAGACTATAAATGTGGAGTGAGTCTATACTTTTGAACAGAAATGAAGTATAAAAGTAAAATTAAATAATAAAATTTAATTAATGAATTAATATTTGAAAAAAAAACTGTATTATCGTTAACTGTAACATCGCTATGGCACTTTATTGTGAAGTTTGGTAATTTTTGAAATTCAATATTTGAAAAACGGCATAATCATTAGATTTTAAATTTATATCAAGAAAAATGCAATATTTTTAACTTTCTAACGCAGTTTGTCTAACAATTTTGTGAGAAATAGTTTTCGAGCTATTAATTTTTGGTATTTTAGCTATTTATTTTTTATTTAATTTTTAATACATTTCAAAAATTTCTCTTATGTAAAATATTTAGCAGGATATAAATTTAGGAATAAATACCGTCAGTGGCGAAGCGTGTAGATCGCTGGAAAAAAATTTCTATTTGACTTTAGTAGGAATTGACTTTAAAAAAAAGTTTTTATATTACTTGTTTTAGATTTGTCTTACAAATGTTGTAAATACCCACTTCGTGATAAGCTGTGTTTCTTGCAATTGTTGTAGTAATCTATCACGAAAAGAATTCAAACAAGAAAGAAAAATCATGCGTCAAGCATAGATTATGAAATACTTTCCAACACTTCCAGAATACTTTTTAAAAACTTCACCGTTTAATAAGTTAAAGATGATACCTAAGTTGACATTTTAGAAAATGCATAACACAATTGAAAACCTGATTTCAGCAATAACCGTTTATAGTCTGAAAGGGACTCCAATTCTTTTGGGCAGACGTGTATATGATCTTTAGATTTGTATATATTCTAAATATTATGCTAAAATTAAGTTTAGCAAGAAAACGCATAACACAGTTGAAAATTCACCTTCAGCAATTTTCACCAATAGACGGAAACGTACTTGCAAACATTCTATAGTACAGCCCTGTATAATGCCTACAGATTTTTATACGCTATATATTGAGCTAAAATTTAATTCATGCAAAAATACGCCCAAAACTACTGAAATCTCCGGAAATTACTATTCATATCCGGCCATGTATCCAGTTTTTGCTTAGCCCTGTATATGATTTTATTTATATTCTGCAAACATCTCTAATATATTAGATATAAATGGGCTTGAAAATGCATAACTCAATTTAAAAACATCTTTAAGCAATTCACGTTCATCAGTTTTAGACATACTTTTAAGTCGTTTCATAAAATTTCTTCCTGTGACAGATTGCAGAGCGAATAGAATTCAAAGCTCATTCGTGCTGCAATGAAAAAAAAATATATGTGTAAAATTCTAAAATACAGTAGCAACCAGAAAAGTTGTAAGAAATTTTTAAATATAAAATTTTCTTAATATTAGAAAGAAAATGCTTTTTTTTTTTTTTTTTTTTTTTGCTTGTTAGTTGATATGGAATTTCAGATTTTTGAATAGAAACTATTTTAAAATTGAATTAAACACTTTTTTTTTCCATTTTATTTTGAAATTTGCATGTATAATTTTATTTATTTTTTTTATTCTACAACAATGCTTTTCTGCAGACATATATACACAGAAAAAAAATGCCAGAAGGGATTGCGTTAATAACTAACTAATATGGCATTGCTCCTTTTAAAATTAAATTGTTCCCCTGTGGGGCGAAATCACGGAATATAATACTGATGAATTGAATTACAGAATTAAATAATATGATTTTGAACAATGTAGTTAAAATATTCTTAATGAGTTCTATTAAATGAAATAACGTACAAATATACCAAAAAAAAAAAAAAAAAAAAAAAAAAGTAAGTGAATGTTACGTATAAAGTGAATTATAAAGCTAACAAAAGTACATGATATTGTTACTATTTTAGATACTATTTAATGACGCACATAAGAAATTTTCTTTCAAAGTTAAATCAATTTTACCTTTTTTTTTTTTTTTTTTTCCCCTTCAGTTAGATAATTGCATTTTCATTTTGTGTAACTAATGTGCAATAAACATTTGATTATTTTTATATAGACATTGAAAAAAAAATAAGAAGTTATTTTATTTATTTATTTATTTATTTATTATTTAGTTTTGCATTTATACACAAAAAATAAAAAATAAATTAAATGTAAAAGAAAAGAAATAAAATAAAATAACCTACGCTTTAGAAAGTATAGAACATTTTATACTTTAAGAAGCAACATCAACTGCCAAATGATGAATCGCAAAAAAAATTGTACCGAAACGTTATTTAGTGATTTATAATTGCAATGCGAACAATCTACCTCATTGCATCGTATGTTACAAGAATAACAAACGCCGCCCAACGTGGGGCTCGAACCCACGAACACGAGATTAGAGTCTAATATAATAATAATAATAATCCCCGTCATATCAGTAAGTCAACAATAGAAAATAGTTTCACCTGCGTATTCTAATTCTTATGGGTGTTATAAAAGCAAGCAGTCGTGGCCGAGTGGTTAAGGCGATGGACTTGAAATCCATTGGGGTTTCCCCGCGCAGGTTCGAACCCTGCCGGCTGCGATTTCCTTTTAGTTTTTTAATTAAGATGCAACGATAAAAAACGGATATAAACGCTTAGAGATACAAATGTTAAAAATTTACAGACGCTAAAAAAAATAGAGAAAGAGATTGAAGAAAATATCTACGATATCTTAGACATTAAGATTTATTACAGTCTTCGATTTAGTTTACAATAAATTAATGATTATTATTAGTTTTTTAAACTATATTTTACTGTTTAAAATTCGGGAAGAATATTTCCTAGTTCTAACTTTTCTTACTGAATATAACATTTATAAGAATTCGTAGATTAACATTAATTTCAGCCAGAAAATCAATTCAGTAAATATATAATGTTAAAAAGTGATAGTTACTTTCAGAAGTAAATTTAAATGAATTTAAATATTTTATTTCACTTTTTGAAATACCATAAATAGATTCAAATTTTATTACTATTAGTCAACTTTCAATTTAGTTTACAAAAAATACTGATTTTTTTTAACTACATTTTACTTTAAATTTTTGACAGAACAATTTCTAGTTCGAACTTTTTCTTACTGAATAAAATAGTTATAAGAATTTGTAATCTAGAATTAAATTCAAACAGAAATTTATTCGGTAAAATATATCATGTTAATTTTAAAAAGAGCTGTTTTCAAGAGCATATCATTTTTAATTTTAAAATTTTCCAATTTTTTAACATTTAATGAATTTTATACTATTTTAAAAAAATGCAAAATTAGTAACCAATTAATTTTTGACAAATTCGTCTATATTGAATTTAGATGGTAATTTCAAAATATTTATCAGCTATCACCAAGTTAGCTTCATTTATAGTGGTGTACTTTTGTCGCCAAATTTGTCGCTATTTTGCCAAGTATCGCCAAGTTTGTTGAGCATTTGACGCTGGTAGATACGACTTTGTAGTTTTAAGCGTATGAGAGTCGTAGGTTACAACAATGAAAGAAAATTTTTAAGAAACTACGTTTAATAAACTAATAATTTAAACCTGTTTATGGAAGAAATCTTTATTTTTACACTCTTTTATTTAACATAATTTCGTTCATGTTTCAAAGAATTAATTTTGTAATCGATTTTTTACTCGCTTCTTGATAATCTAGAAAAATGGAAACGGTAGACAAATGTGTTTCCGAATGCAACATCTTAATACTTTTAGAATTTAATTTATAAATTAATAAATTAATCTTAAGGTTGTTTGTGTTAGTCGGTTTCATGTGATAAATCGCCAAATAATCTGTATTTTTAAATTCCTACTATTAGTTCACACTCACTCTATATATATATATATATATCTTGTTGGAATTTTCAATCGTTAATAAAATATTTTCTATTCATCCATTCCAAAAAAAAATTCTCCCATTGTTTTCATAAATGAAATGAAAGATTTATCTCAAATTAGTGATGCCAACAAAAAATAAAATACCGCAACGATTATTATAAAATAATGTTCAATAAAGATAACGTAGGGCATTAATGCTGCACGGGTTTATTTTATATATTTATGATTAAAAAGTAGGAATTTACTTTTTTTTTTTAATTATATTACTTGTATTGTAAGAGACATATTTTGCATGCCGTTCCATGGGACGGAAAAGTACCTCGATCATGTTTAAAGAAACTTATCTCTCGCATTTATATGCAAAACCAGTGGACCCGTGCGAGGATTTCGCGCTGCAATTTAATATTTTGTACTAAAATCTAATATTTTTTTAGATGCAGGTTTAAACTTCTAAGCAAAAATTAAGAATTAAAATATCTGCAAATAACATTAATCAAGCCAGAATATCTTCTCATTTATTCCACCAAAATTACAGTAAAAACTGATCGAAGATAACAAAAGGCAGGCGCATTAAAAATATATATAACAGTCGTATTTTAACTGTATTAGAGGATGACGTCATCCGCTTTGAGAAAAAACTCGAAACAAAGAAAAATAAATTGAATACATATAAAATACAATTTAATGTAACAAAGCATAAATTTTAGGCTACACGTGAGTTACTCCTGCTTCGATCGATCGATGGTGTCTTTTTCTTCTAAACATTTGAATTTGAATTTTGCTTTTTAATCATAAATATAAAATAAGCCCGTGCAGAGAGGTCGCACTTTATCTTTTTTGTACTATATATGTACTATATATATACAATCATTGTTGAGCACGATATAATGCAATATTTTATTTTTGTGGCAACATTGATTTGAGAAAAACCTTGCATTTCATTTATGATAACAATGCTGATTTAATTTTTAATTAACCGCAATCTTTAATCAAAAAACATATTCTAACGAAATGTGAGTATACTATGTCAGAAGCCGGTCCAAAAACCTTTTGAACGACACCTCATTCATTGTTGTGCGTTTTGTAAATGTATAGAAAAAGGGATGTTGAGAACAGAAATAATATATAGCATCCACGAGCAATGAGTTAAATTTTTGAATAAAATGTGCGATTTCATTTAAGATAATTATGGCCATATGTTTTTATTGTAAGAGACATATTTTGCATGCCGCTCAGGTAGTACGGAAAAGAAACCCGATCATGGATAAAGGAACTTGTCTCTCTCATTTATATGCAAAATAATATAGTTGTTTCGAAATAATCAAATTTTTCCATTTCATATACATCCAAGTGTTATGGTTAACGATAAGAGATAAAATATTTGGTAGTTTCGGCATAATTTCGTTTCATATCTCCTTCATTTCTAAAATTATTTCTTTTCTCCCTTATCAAGTCAGATTTTATGAATATGCTGAACCTTGGTTTTGAGATAAGTTTGTAGATAGTAAAACTGTAAAGCTGAAAAAAAAATATATATATATATAAAGAAAAATTTTAATCTTATGCAAAAAAGAAAGTTGTTCAAACAATTGATATAGATAATGATCAAAAAGTGTCAGAAACGGATAAATATCTCGAAAATACAATTTGAATTTGTAATTTAAATTATTTTAAAGATATACATTTTATAAAAGAATACGCTGAAAATTTATGCATGAATAATCGTTTCAAGTGCGAATTTTATTCCTATACAAAGGGTTCCGTACAATTAATTTCTGAGAAGCCACCTGTCAATCATATTTGACGTAACTGTAAATTTTAAAGCAATTTTTTCAGAAAAAAAAAGGCAACAACACGAAACTCTCTGACTGATTTTTAAGCATAAATACTTGCAGGCATAATTATTGAAGTGATCTGTAATCCAAAAGTTTTTTCGTTATAAATGAATTACATATTGAGTTATAAGCGATTCTCAAAACTACTGACTTTTTAATATCTTGGAATTATTTTATGAATTATTTTTCAATAATTGAATTAAATTAGAATGAAAAACTTTGACTATTTATCACTATGATTCACTTTACCTAAAACAAAGACCCTATACAAAGTTTAATCTTGGCATTGGGCCAAGCGCGCTCCGAAAGGAGATCAGAAAGTTGCAACACCGCATTGGTCCGTGCCTCGTTTTTCTAGATAGGTTTTTAATCAATATATCGGCTAATTACCGACATATCTTTTCGAAAATCATTATCAACAACCTTGGATGATTCCGCGTTGATAGCTACCTCCAGCGTCCTTCAACTTCTCCGCTGAACGCCCCCAAAATTCTGTTAATTATTAATAATAATTATTTATACAAAAAGTTAAAATAATAATAATAATAATAATAAAAGGTGTTTGTGCATTGGTGTGCTTGAAATGTAGCTATATTAGTTACAAGATTTTTTTTTTTTTTTTTTGCTTAAAATAATATCTAATAGAAATATTTATTTATTGATAAAATACAAATTTATAAAATATTTTAAAACACAGTTTTGTTTTGTTTTAATTACAACACCATTTCAAACACTTAAAATATGTGTGTGTCAAATATATATTTTTTTCGGGAAAAAAATATGAATTGCAACCATTAAAATTTTTAACACATCAATTTCTAGAAACTTTAATAATGCGAATCCAAAATTACAGCTGATTCCGTCATGTATTTTTTTAGTTATACCTAAAAAAACTACCCGCATTGCAATCTATTTTCGAACGACTAAAAATGAATATAACATTAGGAGTTCCAAATTTAAAAACTGCATAATTTCTAAATTACTTGACTGAATCACTGCGGCACATTGCTATTTCTCTCTCTGACACATGCACGCACAAACACAGATATATATGATCAAAGTATTATATTAGAAAGGTAAATTAGTGCATATCCATATTGTAGACACTATGTTTCTTATTAAACTGTATATAATAACTTTATTTGATGCTAAGAAAAGTAAAGGCTGCAGACATTGATGTAATGGAGGATATACGGTGGATACGCCGTATCCCTTCTGGATTATTTTAAGGAATTCCGTAAATCCTCTTCTCAAAAACACTATAGCATATACTCTTTAGGGTATGTATACCTTCTGCCTACAGCGTATGCCCTCTGGATTTTATACTACCACATCACTGGCTGCAGAATGAAAATTTTCAGTGTATAATTAATTATACTAATGAAGCAATAAGTGATGATGTCAATAAGTAAATAAAAAGCTGACAGTTCACCTGTTTCAAAAGAGTTGCAACCTTAATTTTTTTCTGAATATTCTCTGCCCTTAAAGATTCTGAATATATATATATATATATATATATATATATATATTAAACTTGGATGACTCAAATACGAAACATAATGTTTATCATAAGCATCATATTTACTTTCAAACTCATTAGAATAACTTTGTTTTATGCTAATAATGGAAAACGCTGCAAAATGAAAAATTTCAGTATATAACTAATGCAAAAGTCAATGTTTGTATCAGCAAAAGGTTGCTAATTCTGAGTATGTGCAGATAGGATGCGCGAGCGAATATTGAAGCACTGATTTGCAATTTTTAAATATATACTACAATTTAGTATTTATGCAAAACTGTAAAAAGCCTCCAAAACTAAGTTCAATTTTTGAACAGAGTTTCATTTGGATTTTGGAAACAGAATTTCATTTGGTGGGCTAAAAAATTTTCAGGGGTTGCTGAGCCCCCCCCCCTGGCACCCCTCTAGCTACGGCCCTGCGTTTAGTGTAAGAAAGGAAAAATTTACTGAATAATTTAAATATGATGCCAAACATATGTATTATATACCCATAGTTAATATCGGATTCTGTCTTCTCTTGCAACAAAAAATCACAGTAACAAATGAATAAAATCCGAGTCAATGCAACAATAGGTGTTAGTGTTGAAAAATTTTAAGTTTCTTACCATTTCTATACGTTGGCAACCCCCTCTCCCCCTCTAAGCAAAATTTTAGTGTAGCATTAATTAGTAGACGTTATTACTAATCGACAGGTGCCATTCATACTTTTATATGGTGATTTGCGGCAGTGTTAGTATGGGTGATTATTATTATTTTTTCAAGACTGTACAATATCCCTATCATTTTTACCAAACAAAATTTCCGGCCCGATATGGCTTGAGAAGAATTGAGTCCAGACTGGAAGCGATCCGAGTATGTAGGGGGGAAATGTAACTCCGTGTACTGCCCGAGTGTGATGAAAAAAAAATTAGCCCGACCCCGGCCCAATGCAGATCTCTACAAGATACTAACGAAATAAGTATTGTGAACTATCCCGCGCAATCAGGACAGGGATAACCCGTTCATTCGAATTAATTTTGGTACAATGCCTCATGTGTTCGGTTCGATCTGAAAGAATTAGGTCACATAAAATACACCGCGTAATCGGCATTATAGGAAGACATTGACACGAAAAAAAGTTCATTCGCTTTAAACGTGTCCGGTTCGAACCATATCTTTTGCAGAACCATGTCACTACTAATTTAATCCCGCACGTAGGAGAAAGACAAGCATAGAGACATGGAAACGTCGTTCCCACTAAACGTATCCGGATCGAACTATTTCCTTTTGCGGAATAGTTTATTTGAACTAGTAGTTCGTTCGCGGACGGCACATCTCTAATTATTATACAACAGCACAGGTGAATAGAAATTGTTGCAAAATGTTAAAACGATTGTTATTTTCAGGTTCCTACAAAAAAAAACTTGTTTTATTTCATTAATCATATATTTAAAAATTATAATGACTAACTTTAGTTTTTTTTTCTCCTTGCAGATGATACAGGAACGAATGTTACAACTTTTCAGCCCTTTAATACAACATATACACCAGTAATATTCGACCCCACCATTTTAACAAACATTACTGGAAATGACAGCTCTGTATCACCGATTTTATCAAGTATTTTTCCTTCTGGTTACCCCACTGAAGAAAATCTCCATAAAACGAGCTTAGTTACGGGCATTACTCCAGATTCTGACGTGACAGACAACTCAACCGTGACGAATGGAACTACTTCTGAAAGCCCAGAGCCAAGTAACGGAACTACTGCCAGCCATACTACAGGCCATATCACATCAAGTAGCACTGTTACTGAAGGAACTACTTCGAGCAGTCACACAGGCGGAACTACTTCAAGCGGCCACACAGGCGGAACTACTTCAAGCGGCCACACAGGCGGAACTACTTCAAGCGGTCATACAGGCGGAACTACCTCAAGCGGCCACACAGGCGGAACTACTTCAAGCGGCCACACAGGCGGAACTACTTCAAGCGGTCATACAGGCGGAACTACCTCAAGCGGCCACACAGGCGGAACTACTTCAAGCGGCCACACAGGCGGAACTACCTCAAGCGGTCACACAGGCGGAACTACTTCCAGCGGCCACACAGGTGGAACTACTTCCAGCGGCCACACAGGCGGAACTACTTCCAGCGGTCACACAGGCGGTACTACTTCAAGCGGCCACACCGGAGGCAGCACAGCTTCAGACACAACAGGTGTTGCTCCCACTGCAGAACCCAAAGGACTCAGTCGTGGAGCAGTAGCTGGCATCGTTATTGGATGTTTGCTCCTCATTGCAGTCGTAGCCGCAGCCGTTGTTTTCTTTGTTAAAAACAGAAATGCAGAACCAGAGCACCAGCGCTTAAGAGTTTGATTAATTTGAAATATTAACTCTGCGCCTATTTTAAATTAGAATTTTAGATTAGTTTTACAAATTTGAATGCGTTTAGCCGAAAGCATGGGAGTAAAGAAGAAGATACACTGTGACATTCCACTGTACGTAGAACATTTTAAGAATTTTTTTTAATAAAAAATGTTTTAAACATATTATATTTGCTTATTTCTTTTTATTTCTTTAAGTGTGCTTTATTTGCTTCATGGGTTTTCAATATAATATGGTGAACTGGTTATAAATATTTTAGCTTGAACGTGTTTTACAATACTTATAGCATAAAAAAGGGTAACGAAACAAGATATATTTCTTTTTTCAAACGATTCAAACTTTGTGGTTTTCAGAATAATCATTATCCGTTACATACTACATTCTCCTGTTTTCAATAACATAATTTTTCATTCATCACAATTCTCAAATCAGGGCTTATTTTATAGTCAAAGCTCTACATCAACCGTATTTATTCACACACACACATATATATATATTTAAGACGAAATTATTTTGTTTCTGTTTGGAGTTCGTTCTGATATATGAGGTACAGTTTGATGAAAGCATTACATCTCGTTGCCTGACTGATAAGTTTCTAACCAGTGCCGGATTACCAAATAGCAAACAGACAGATAGGAAACTAACTGCCTATGAGAACCTTTTTAACATAAGAAAACCAAATATATTTTATTTCCCTTTCAGTTTACGTTTTATAAGAAAAATATCCTCATAGTGCAGTACTGTTTTAATCAAAATATCAAGATATAATACTTATCAAACCTCAACGTTTTAAAGTCAAAAGAAATCGCTTCAGCATATTTTCACTAATTATTACTATTTTTAATAATTATAAATTAATTAAAAATTTTAAAAATGTGACTTTAACTTTCTGCCGTTATATTAAAAATAAATGAACAACGTGAAATAGCACAAATTAAAATATATAAAATGGCAAACAGCTGTTTCGGAGCCCCTAAATCTCCATCATCAGTGCCAATTCAAAAGATTAAAACCGTTTCAAAAGTTTAAGCCATGTAAAAGTTTAAGCCATGTGCTTGCGTCTCTCGCACGCGTCCAAATTTGAATGGCAGTGACCTTTTCAAAAACAACAGCGGAGTCAGGAAACACATGTGACGCAGGAACCAATAGGAGCGCTCGGCCAGACCTGGTGAGTTTAAGTACGGAGGAGAAAAAGGAGGGGGAAACGAAGAGAATGAATTAAATGAAAGGTAGCTAGACATTTGAAAAGTTTAGTGTGCTCGACATATCATTAACTAAGTTTCCTAAATTCTTCCATGTATGATAAGCCTCCCAAAAATCAAGGTCGTAAATAGATGAGCATTTCTGAATCATTGAACCCTCTGAAAAATTAAAACAGTGATTTTCAGACCAAGAATGGTTAGCAATTGCAGAACGTTTAATGTCACAATTTTTAACGTAGTTTTTATGTTCCCCCAATCAAAAACTGGTTGCTTTCAATACCTATGTTCATCGCGTCTTAAAAATTTGTTAATCTGGAAGTTTACTCAAAACAGAGTTAGACCACATTAAATCAATAGCCATTGACCGGAGTTATCCTGTTGAAACCGTTGATTCAATTCATAATAAACTAATTAAACGTACACATTCCAACGTTAACAATGTTCGCAATGAAAATTTAATTATACTTCCATATTTTCCGAGAATAAGCCATCAAATATCTAGAATTTTGAAAAGATTCGATTTTAAAGTAATTTATGCACCATTTAACAAAATCAAATTTACAGATCTTAAACATCCAATTGACAGATGTTCACATTGGGGAATTTATAAGATATCTCGCGAGTGTGATAGAATGTATATAGGTCAAGCCAAGAGACCAAAGGGAAAAAAAACCAAGGTCCGCTTGGGGGAACATAAAAACTATGTTAAAAATTGTGACATTAAACGTTCTGCAATTGCTAACCATTGCTAGTCTGAAAATCGCAGTTTTAATTTTTCAGAGGGTTCAATAATTCAAAAATGCTCATCTATTTATGACCTTGATGTTTGGGAGGCTTATCATATATGGAAGAATTTTAGCAAAACTTCATACAATTTAGCATAACTTCATACACTTTTTGATGATACAATGAGGACACACAGACGGACAGACAGTCATTTTGTTAAAACATGCTTTTCGAAATCTCTGACCCTAAAACGTGTAAAACCGTCGAAAACCGGAAGTCGAAAAAATTTTCGTTTACAATACTTTCTTCTATTATAGATAGAAGAAAGTAAAAATATGTGATTGAATACCGTGAGTGAGATACCATTGAATTTGTCTCGCCAAGCAATACTGTTTACATATTTACAACAAATCATAACCTTTTCTCAGCCAACGTAATTACAAATTTGGCCGAGTACTATCGCTACTTTCGAGTACGAGATTATATCAAAGAATGAGAGATCATCTCTAAGATTATATCAGAGATTGTCCATTACAAACATCGTCGTACCACATCAGAAAGTCAACACAAATTAAAAATTCCAAAATGCTTTTCCTAAATTTAAAAAAAAAAATGCCGTTGTATTTATAAAGCCAGCTTTAAAAATATGCTTTCTTTTTTTTTTCTTTTCCTTTTTTCTCTCTTGCAGATCTTGCAGCCTGTGTCCTTAAATTTAAACTAGATTTAATATAGAATTATTTGCTAAAACTCGCTATAACATCATTAAGAAAGAAAAATGAACGTACAGAAAAACATAACATTTTAAATTACACTACTAGAGACAGTATACAATACTTATTGGGCTATTCTTAATATAATTTTTTGTGAGATATTTATACATGTAAGTTTGAGTAAGATAACTTTGAACAATTTTGTGAATAAAAGGTGGTGAATTTTTAATCAGCCTATTAATAGTGATATTAACAACAATCACTATATATTATTATAAGTGTTAATGCCTCCTCTAAATACAGACATTTCAAGACATCAGTTCCGGAGTGAGATTATTTCAAATTAATGCAACTGTGCACTCATCTCATCGTGATTTCTTGTAGTTTAGAGTACGGTAAGACAGTTTTGCTTTCTTTTATCTCTTATAGAAGAAAGTATTGAAATAGAATTTTTTTTCGTCGGATTTACTTACATGTTTTAGGTGTCTGAGATCTCTAAAAACAGGTTTTTACAAAACGTCTGTCAGATCGTGTGTGTGGCCCCTTTGTTTCATCGAAAAGTGTATGAAGTTATGCATAGAATTGAACGAAATTTCATTTATTGGTTTTTGGCTATTGTCAGCAAATCCCAGTTGAATTTGGGGATATTCCGCCGGAGGGGAACGCAGAGATAGCGACTTTTGTGCCATTTTTATTATTGTATCATCTGAAAGTGTACGAAGTATGCGTAGAATTGAACCAAACTTCATATATATATATGTTTTTGGTTATGGATGTCAGGTTCCAGTTGAAATGGGGATATTCCTCCGGAAGGGGGAGGGGGTGTTGTTATAGCGATTTTTGTGCGATTTTCTCCATTTTTTGTCGTTTAAGTGAAGAATTTGGCAATATTTTTCAACGACATTTTATAGTTAGGTGTAATGTAATGGGGAAAGATTGTATAAAATTTCGGAAAAAATCGGCCTGAAGGTGGCGCTGTTACAGTGAATTCGAGACGGTAGTGATAGATGTTTAAAAAAAAATTCTACTGAATCACCCAATTGTACAATCTAGGCTTAATTTGTAAATTTCTAATAAGCAAAATTTTTCACGTTTTTTGATATAGTACCAGTTGATTTGACTTCATTACGAAATCCCTCGTCAGTGGTTTTGAAAAATTTATTGACAAAAAACTTGTGCAATAAAACTAGTCGGAAGTCCTAAACTTTCTTCTATCTCATACATGATAATACTTCAAAATTCGCTATCACAGCGCTACCTTCAAACTGAATTTCTCTCAAAATTGTATCCAAACCTCGGCCTATGATATTGCATCTAAATATGAAATTTCTTCGAAAAATATTCATAAAGTGTCCACTTAAACTGTCAAAAGTAGCCAAAATTGCACAAAAATTGCTACCCCTCCCCACTTTCTGAAAGAACACTCACTTTTTCAACTGGGACCTGGCGTCCATAATAAAAAACATACATATATGAAGTTTGGTTCAGTTCTATGTGTACGAAAAGTTAATTTCGTACACTCTCCGGTCTCGACCTACGTTATACACGACTGGTTGATGACTTTTAAAACGTCACACGTAGTGTATCATCTTTACACGACGATTGGCATAAACTGTTACTTTGTAGGTGTATGCGTATTATATGCTATTATATGCTTTGTACCAAATTGTATTATATGCTTTGTACCAAACACCGTATAAAGATGATCCACTCCGTGTGACTTTAAACGTCATGAACCGACCGTGTATAACGTATATCGCGCTCCGATGATACAATAAGGAAAATTGCACAAAAATCGCTATCACAGCGCCCCTTTCCAGCGGAATATCCCCAAATTCGACTGGGAATTGCTGGCCATAGCCAGAAACATGTAATATAAAATTTGGTTCATTTCGATGAATCATTCATCTTCATACATTTTTCGATGATACAAAGAGGACACACACGAGCGCGCGGACAGACAGACATTTTGTAAAAGCATGTTTTTCGGAAAATCTAACCCCCATAAACGCGTAAATCCATAAAACACTGGAACTCCAAAAAAAATTGGATTACAATACTTTCTTTTATCATAGACATAAGAAAGTAAAAAAGAGTAGGTAACATATATTTTATTTCTTTTTTTATTACATTTAAAGCTTTGACCATTTATTTTTTGAAACCATGGAGGGGGAGGGGGGGAAAGAAAAAAATTATAATAAGGTCTAATCAACGGGTAATATAAAAAATTTGCTTATTACAAATATGCAAATTATACCTAGATTGAACAATTAGGTGATTTAATACGATTTTTTTTTTTACTTTCTTCTAGCTATAATTGAAGAATGTATTGCGATCGAATTTTATTTTCGACTTCCGGTTTTCGTCGGATTTACACGTTTTAGGGGTTAGAGAACCCGAAAAACACGTTTTAACAAAATGTCTGTCCGTATGTGTCATCTTTGTATCACCGAAAAGTGTATGAAGTTATATACAGAATTCAATCTAACTTCATATAATGTTTTTGGTTATGGCCAGCAGGTCCCATTGAAATTGGGGATATTCCGCAGGGAGGGGACGCTGTGATAGCGATTTTTGGGTCATTTTCCTTATTGCATCGTCGGAGAGTGTACGAAGTTACGCATAAAATTGAACCAAACTTCGTATGAATGTTTTTGACTGTGGTCGTCAGGTCCCAGTTACAGTTACGGATATTACCATGGAAGGGGACGCTATAATAGCGATTTTTCTTTTGTATCATCGGAAGATGTATGAAGTTATGGACAGAATTAAATCAAACTTCATATATACGTTTTTGACTATGGACGTTAGTTCCCAGTTAAAAATGGTTATATTTCTCCAGAAGGGGGAGCTGTGGTAGCGATCTTTGTGCAATTTTATCAATTTTTCGTAGTTGTGTTGTACATCGGCTTCTCTTGCAGCAGAGGGGGCCTCACATATAGTTAACGTGGCTATTCGCAAGCAGCTGACGTACAAAAGAATGACGAAAAATGGTGATCTTATTAAAAAATAGGATACAGATTAATTCATATTTTCTCTGATTAATAAAACGAAGCAGAAATTTAAGATGAAAATCAAAGTCGATGTGATTCTGTTTTGCATTGGATGTTCGTGCAGCGACGCATATTTCGGCATCTTGTTGTTTTCTAAAATGCATACTTACGCTTTTGAAGTACTGACATGTATGAGATCGAAGAAAGTTTGGGGATTGGCTCATCCAACTAGTTTCAACAGCTACTGCGCGCGTCCCGAAAATCGAACAGCATTCGCCACCTCCAGTCAGACTTTCTCCAAAATTGTATACAAACCTCGGCCTATTACATTACATCTAAATATAAAATTTCGTCGTTTCATATCACATTTCATAAATTCGTCACTTAAACTACAAAAAAAAAAAAAAAAAAAAAAAAACGAGAAAAACGCACAAAAATCGCTATAACAACGCCCCCGTCTGGGGGAATATTCTCAGTTTCAACTAGGACCTGACGTTCATAGTAAAAAATGTGTATATGAAGTTTGTTTCAATTTTTTCTATAATTTTATACACTTTCCGATGATACAAAAGAAAAGTCGCACAAAAATCACTATCACAACGCCCTTTTCTGAATATACACATTTCCAACTGAGACCTGACGCCTATACTGAAAAACAACTATATGAAGTTTGATTCAATTTTATCCATGACTTCATACACTTTCCGATGATACTAAAGAAAACTCACACCTAAATTCCCTGTTGCAGTGCCACCTACAGACCAATTTTCTCAAAACTTTTATACAAAACTCGGCCTATCACATTAAATCTAAATATAACATTTTGTCGAAAAATATTCATAAATTTTTCATTTAAACTGCAAAAAATCGAGAAAGTCGCAGAAAAATCGCTATCACAACCTCCCTTCAGACGGAATATCCCCATTTTCAACTGGGACCTGACGTACATAGTCAAAAACGAAATTTGGTCAGTTCTATCCATAACTTCATTCACTAATCCAAAAGAAAAGACACACAAAAATCGCTATCACAGCGCCCCCTTATGGTAGAAAAACTCCAATCTCAACTGGGACCTGACGAACATAGTCAAAAAAGATATATATATATATATATATATGTGTGTGAAATTTGGTTCTACACATAAATTTGTACACTTTCGACAATTAGAAAAATGGCACAAAAATCGCTATCACTGTGACCCCTTTCGGCAGAATATCCTCAAACTTAACTTAGAACCTGCTGACCCTAATCAAATACATTATAAAATTTGGTTCAATTCTATAAGGAAAGGGCAACTGACGTCACTGTTGGTTAAATTACTGTTGGTTTGGGAGAAAAACCTGTTAGTTCTTTACGACTCCTACAGTACACATGAGATGGAGCGATTTGATTGGTCTACGTTAAACTGGTCTGTGATATGATTGGCATATGTCGCCATGACGATTCCTGCAATGATAACTGCGACAAAAATGCAGTTGTAGATTGGTTGATGGAACTGTTTATTTGTAAACATGTCTTTTCCTTATGCATAACTTCATACACTGTTTGTTTTCAATGAAAATGAAATCGCTATCACAGCGCTCCCTTCCGGCACTAAATCCTAAAATTCAACTGGGATCTGCTGGCCAAAAAATGACCAATGGTAACCTTTTCGTCCAAAGTCACAGAACTTTCTATCATAATTCTATAACTAATCTACGTAGAACGATATGATATATACTAAAACCTTCCCTGAAAAATTATCTACCTAACAATGCAAGTTGCATCAAAATCCATTCAGCAGAACTGGAGTTATCAAAAGTCGGAACAAAGTTTCCGTTTGTTGTTTATATATATAGTTAGAGTTGCAAAGGTTAGAAAAAACCCGGTTTAAACACAGGAATAAACCGGGTTTTTTGGGAGTAAACCAGGTTCTTTGACAATAAACCTGGGAATAAACCGGGTCTATTGGAAATAAACCGTTTTTCTGCAACTCTCTATATAATAGATTATCCTCAACGAATAGCCCCCCCCCCCTCCGTTAAAAAATTGCACCAGCTATACAAATTTAAATTATTTTTCATTCACCATTTCAGTTAAAATATTAGTTTTCTTTTTCATAAAAAAAAGATAATACAAGAGGTGAAGTATTTGATTGCCAGTTCGACCTGTTTCATATTAGATGATACTTGCACATATGGATTGTTTTCTTTTAAATGGATTTAGTTAATAATATTTGCTAGACACGTTTAATGTGACAGAAACATCATTAAAAATAAAACAAATTTGAAAGCACCAGAAAATTTCGTATGAGAAATTTTGGAACAGCTAAAAAATAAGTTTAACAAACGAAAGTTATTTTGGCAGTTTATTATTATTTTCTTTTAAGTATTAATAAATCAACTATAAATAAATTATATACTTCATATGAATGCATAAATTTAAGCAAGCTCTGACGCTTTTATGAATCTTTAACGAAATAAAAAAAATATCCCTTTCAAGCGCATTCGATGTCTTGGGCAATCAAAATTCGACATCGCTGTAATCGCACTAGCAATGATGCAGCTATTGGTACTTAAGGTGTGTCCCACCAAAATAAAGCCATCGGGATTGTGTGCTGTAACTGGACACGAAACAAACCAATGAGAATGAAACAAATATATTAAAAAAGTCTATATATAATAAAGTCTAAAACGATATTAATAATTCTATCTATATTATCTATATTAATAAAGTCTAAAACGTCATCACATATTTACAAGGAGTAACTCACTCTCTGCCCCACTGCGGCAGGAAAAAAGAATGCAAATGTAAAAAAGAGGGGGAAAATGTGTCCCGCTGAAATAAAGCCACCACCCCTATCAGTGTTTATGGGAACTCCCGACATTCGAGCTGCTACATGTCAACAGCTTTATGACGTCAGGAAGTTGTCAAATACTTGTTCTATCGCGACCTACGTTATACACGGCCGGTGCATGACGTTTAAAACGTCACACGAAGTGGATCATTTTTACACAACGATTGGTGCAAAGCGGCGCGCCCACCGTTTTGCACCAATCGCAGTGCAAAAATGATCTACTCCATGTGATGTTTTAAACGTCATGCACAGGCCGTGTATAACGTAGGACGCGTTTCTATGCCAGTCGAACTTTGTGCAGACTTCAGAAGGTTGTATTTTTTTATTTCTCCTGCAGTACGGCAATGGGAAAGGGAAGCCAGTTATCAGAGTTCGAGAAAGGCCAGATAACAGCTTTTAAGGAACAAGGCCTTTCTCGTAGACAAATATCTAAGCTAATCAAACAATCTAAAATCGTAATAGACAATTTTGTGGATCAGGGCAATGCGTACGGGTATAAACAAATGAGGTATACATGCAGAAAAATGACTTCCAGGCAGGAAAGATATGTTGTGCGTCGTCTTTCACGAGGTGGTATTTCTCTAAGACAATTGGCCAAAGAGGTTAACATCCCTGTGACAAAATCAACCCTGTCACGGATTCTAAAACATACAAGCAACTTGCGATATAAAAAAAGGAAAAAGCAGCCCATGTTGAAGGTATTCAAAAGCAAAGAAGAGTCGATTGGGCCAAATATCATCAAACCTGGAAGGACAAGTGGCATCATGTTACATTCTCAGATGAGAAAAAATTTAATTTGGATGGCCCAGGCGGCCTTGCTTCAAGGCAACACTAGATACCGGGCTTGCTCATTCACTCTCAAAACGTCACAAATGGTGGCTGACCGCGACCAGCGATTGGTCCAAAGCAACGCGCCCATCGTTTTGTGCCAATCGCTGTATGTCTTTCCTCCTAGTCAGCCACCTTTTGTGACGTCATCATAATGAATGAGCAAGCCCGGTATGTAGTGTAGCCCTGCTTGCTTTCTATTGGCATGACAAGAGGAAACTTTCTCCAAAAGATAGCAAGGTGGAAGCTCATTAAAGGTATAGGGAGGTTTCGGCTATGGTGATAAAATTAACCTAGCTTTTCCCTCAGGCCGCAAGAAGGCTATAGATTACCAAGAAATGGTAGAAACCCATTTACTGCCATTTGCAGAGAATATTGGTGGCCGAAGTTGGATTTTCCAGCAGGACAAGGCCCCCATTGACGTTGCAAAATCTTTCTGGCAATAGTTTTTGGATAATGGGGTGCATGTCATGAAATGGCCTCCCTTTCCCCTGATCTTAATCCCCAAGAAAATGTGTGGGGTATCCTCAGAAGGGCTGTATATGCCAATGGCAGACAGTTTCAATCTGTGGCAGAATCACGGTGGCCGTCATCATTGAAGCCTGGGATAATATTGATGTTACTGTCCTCCAAGGATTGGCAAATAGTATGTCACATCGTATATTCTAAGTCATATATAAGCATGGCGGATATATTGGCTATTAACAGTAGTGGCTTTATTTCGGCGGGACACTTTTCCCACCTCTTTTTTAAAAAACATTCTTTTTTTTCTACCCAAGTGGGACAGGGAGTGAGTTACTCCTTGTATATATGTATTTGTATATAGACTTTCTTAATATATTTGTTTTGTTCCTATTGGTTTGTTTCATGTCCAGTTACGGCACACAATCACGGTGGCTTTATTTCGGTGGGACACACCTTAAAACGACCTATAGAGGCGCTGATCGCAGCCTTTAGTTAGGAGCGCCTAGAATAAATAGTGTGGAAACCGGCTATCCTTGTAATGCTTTAAAAAGTGCTAAAAAGTTGTAGCCTATAAATGTGCAACGGTGCTCCTACGATAATGTTGCAACCAGAGACAAAAAAATGCGTATCACGTTCTTTAGCCATGTTTTCGTAATTTTAAAAATGCCTATAAAAATCACTAAGTCAGAGGAGAAAAGGATATAATTTAAGGTATTTAAAATACTTACCACCAGCCAAAACATTCTAATACAATGTCAAGAGCTAGCAGATGGCGCTGCGATCCCATCGTTATCTTTTCAGCAACGTTGTACTGGATTCAATTTTTTAGTACTATTTTGTAGCAGATTTCCACACTATGTATTCTAGGTGCTGTACTTCGGTATAGGATACTTGTCCCTTTAACCAATAGGGCAGTTGCGAGGCTAACGAAAAAGACAGGCTACCGCGGTGCATTCCTCTTATCTTTTTTTAACAGACTGCTAGAGTGACATGATGCTCTTTTCGTACACCTGCATTGGTGCATTCGAGCATCACGTGACTCCGCTGTCTGTAAAAAAAAATTACGCGTAAAACCGCGTCCGTTATACACGGCTTGTGCATGACGTTTAAAAGATCACATGGAGTAGATCATTTTTGCACTGCGATTGGTGGAAAACGGTGGGCGCGCCGCTTTGCACCAATCGTTGTGTAAAAATGATCCACTTCGTGTGACGTTTTAAACGTCATGCACCGGCCGTGTATAACGTAGGTCGCGGTAAAACACCTCGGTAGCCCTTTTTTTAATTTAGCCTCGGAGCAGTTGCAATTGACGTCACGCTGGAGGTCACACACTACAAATAGGCAGTTCTGATTGGTAGAACTACCCTGACCTCCAAGTGAAGTACAATGGTTGATCTGCTGATTGCAACTTTTTAAACGCATTTTAAAGTATTAGATATTGGGAATTCAAGCGCTCGAATACGCCATCTGGTGGAAGAAAGATATAACTACTCCCTTCAGGAAAATCCCTTGCAATCCCATTGCGTTACATGTATTTTTAATTTGTTCATAATGATTATTTTTATGCACAATTTCAGATTTCATGTGCTATTTGTATTCTGTGTTTATATGTCAAAGTAAAAACTATCCTAATTTGAATATCTAACAGTTTTAAACGCGTTTACAATAAATAATGGTTTCAATGGCACTTTAGCATTAGTTAAAGGGCCAATTTTTCTGTACCGACGGCTGCAATCAGCGCCTCTATAGGCATTTCTACTTTGTCATATAAACACAGAACACTAATATCACATGAAATCTGAAATTGTGCAAAAAATTAATCATTACCAACAAATTAAAAATACACTTGCAAGGGGTTTTCCTGAAGTTTTCTCCACCAGATAGCGTGTTCGAGCGCTTGAATTTGCACTCTGTGGTCATATCTTGTTGGTAAAAGTCTACCAACCAACCGAGCAAATAAACAAAAGTGAAAGTAAAACCCTCCGAAGTTTGGAAGTCTTAACTGGCAAATTGCAGTTTCGGAGCGACATAATTGCACAACATTGTGAAGATTTTTTATGATTACAAATTCTGTATACCGCGTGATTGCTTCGCTTAGTTCTTTAGTTATATTTAAAGATTCAGGCAGAATGTTCTGTTTGAGTAATTCTTGCTGTAAGCATAACTTGAATCCCATCTGTAGAAAATCAAATGTTTATTCCGTTGAGCGATTTAATGTTCCTGATAACAAAGCTTCGTGGAGTATTCCTTGGAAGTCGTACTTACCAAGTTATTTCACTGCAGAACATCTGAAACATGCCCAGTGGGCTGATCCAGAAATAGGAGAGTTAGTTAGATTTTACCGAATCTTCTTACCAACGTAGTTTTGCCTTTAATTTCACTCAGTATTAGAGCTACAAATGAAAAAAAGTATTGTGTCACTCTTTGTTACACACAAAAATGTCATTAATTTAATAACAATCTTGTGTTACTCTTTATTTTAAGCTTATTTTTTTAATATTAAGTTAACATATAAAAATCAAATTCATATGTCTATTTATGTAGTTTTTGTACTTTTCCTTTTTAGAAATTATCTAAAGGTTTACAAATTTGGTAATAAAAAAATTGTACACTCATTCTTTACCAAATTGTAAACATTTTAATATTGAAAAACTACTAAAGTTGTAGTTTCAGACGTGTGAACCTTTTTATGTAATTGAGAAGTTACGGTTTTAAAGATTTAATGCCATATTTTAGATTGAAATGAAACTATATTTTTAAAATGAAAAATAGAGTGATCAAGAAATTGCTCTGGATGATTGCGAATTAGAATTACCCTGTACGACTCTGCTCTAAGATATGTGGAAAAAAAAAATTTAACCCAACTTTCCTCTTTAATTCTTTATTGACTTTTGTTTTGTTTTATTTTTTGCCTTTATTATTTATTTGTATGTTTACGTAAATTTTGTTAATTTCAATCAGCTTTCTTATACAAGTTAATCTCTGCTTTTCTTTACGCCTTTCAGTTTTTCCTTCACTGTTTAGGGATTAGGTGTTTAAAATGCAATACCTTTCAACTCACAATTCATTACAGACTTTGCTTTACTTGTGTAGTGGATTACTTTTTCTTTCTATAATTAGATTATCTGTTTATACCAAAGAAATAAAAATTTATTTATATTATAGAATAAGTTTTCTGTGTTTGTATTGTTTGCACATTCACAGAGACCAATGTGTGTAATCAATTTAAGTCAATCTATAAGGAGCATCCCATAAAAACTGAGGGGACGAGTTCCGTATCCTGTGCTAGTTTTTTTGGCGAGTTGTTTTTGCCGATAAATGTTTGATGTAGTTGTTGCGATCTTCAGCCTTTAGGGTTGCTTTTTTAACTACTGGAATGGACTTTATCTACGTGACATCACATGCTTTTGGCACCATTTTGGAATTTTTTTACACGCCAACCAACACATGATATGAACTCTTCCCAAACTGAGAGTAAAACCAAGAAATATAGATATTGCAATTTTAAATATCTTTGTTCAGAAAATATGCAATGGTCCCATTCAGTTTCTTTTTAAAAACAAATGGTGAAAGATTTTTGTGGGAACAGCTTTGCTGAACATGGCAGAAATAACATGAATATCTGTATTTGAACTTTCTTTCAAAGACTAGTTTGTCAAAGTTCAAAGACTAGCTGTTTCTCTCAAATATCAATTCGGCCACTGGTCACCTGATAACTAAACCAAAAAAAAAATTATTATTAATAACTATGCCATGAAAATAAAATATTATTCGCGATTGTCATCAGGAATTTGTTTTCATACATATAATTATTCTTATGTTCATTGAGTTCTGTATATATTTTATTTATTTCATAGCATGTTTTGACATTAATTATAAGGTTAACTGTTGTAATCTTTATATAAGGAATTTAATTTAGTTTAATGAGAATTAAAAATTGCAAAAAATATGCCTACTAAATTAATAGGGTCTAATGGATATTAACTAAAAGTTTCAGTTTTCAGGTATACAAGGAGCTATTGTTTGAGCAAAGCAGTTCAAGAAATAAAATACAGGGGGATTCATAATTCCCTCTGGGGTTTCTCAAAGCTACAGGAACAAAACTACGATGAATACAATAGTAAAGAACCTTGGACTAAATACAGAAATAATTAAAAGTTTATTTCAGACTTTACAGGTGTTCATTGTGTGAACCCTTGGTCACATGGTAAACATCAAATCGATAATCCAGTTCTTGCCATACTCTCCCCAATATGGCACAATCCACAGTATTCACAGCGTGTGTGATCCGTCCATGAAGTTCTGCTAAATCACAGAGCAAAGGGGGTACAAACACAAGTTCTTTGACATAACCCTACAAAAAAAAAGTTGTATGGTGAGCATGGGGGCCATGGCATTGCCATCTACCGCGACTGCAGCTATAAAAACTTGAATTATTTATATGTATTTAGTGCTAGGTTTTTTCCTGTTCTATTCCCTGTAGTTTTGTTCCTACAGCCTTATGAAACCCCAGAGAGAATTATGAATCACAGGTTTGCCTCGATTAATGCAGTAAACTTCTTGTAGTACTTTAACAGTGTAAGGGCCTTGACCAGATAGAATAAATAGGCTTGGCGATAGAAGGAAATTTTCCATGCATATTTTTTGGCAACTTATTCATTGTTTCATATACAGAAGCAATTTTTTAAATATTTATACAATATATTTACCATAAACAAACTGTTTATCTATTTTTATATGCAAACAGAAGTAAATTCTGTATAAAATAATACTAATAATATATATAAATAAAATGTTGGTTGAATCCTCAAACAAGGGCGATGCTTGGCTGCATCGAATTTGGCAAAGCGATAAATGAGTTTTTCTTGCTACCGGTTTGTTCCTTGCATTTCTTCCCCGCCTACTACGGTTTGATCTAGAAATTTGATTGGTTTGTGTGAATTACGTTCGTTTGGTTGGGTTGGTTGGTTTATTGTGTGCCGTATTGTTGGATTCAGAGAGTGATGAGTTAGATAGAGGTGCACTATACCGTAAAAATGTCTTTAAGAATGAAACCGATCATTTCGGAATTTACTAGGCCCAAAAAAGGAAGCATACACTGTTAAAAATATCGTGAAAAATTACCTCTGTTTTTAAAGGCTCTCTATTTTCTGACCAATGAGAACGCCAAGGGCGTTCATGTAGCATTCTCATTGGTCAGAAAATAGAGAGCCTTTATAAACAGAGGTAATTTTTCACAATATTTTTAACAGTGTATGGAAGAAGGGCTGAATTTATTGGACAATGAGAGGTTTTCAAATCAAGTCCCAAGTTGTTTGGGCCGACTTTAGTGTTGCATCACGGCACATCGCATGTTTATTTTTGTTTGAACTCTGGGATTTGCGAAGTGAAGTGAATTTAATCTTTTGACGTGTTTTTTTTTTTATGAAGAATTCGGCAAAGCGGCAAGTATGAATTTGAAATAGTGTGTGTAGTGTGTTGTTAATGAAAATGTAGGATATTTTAGGTGTTTTTGATAGATTATTTAGAGGTAAATTTGAATTTTGTCCTCTTGAGTGAGCAGTTTAAGGGTTTGTTTGTTTGTTTATTGAGAAGATACATCTGACTTGTGTGCTTGACATCAAGTGCCTGCTTATATCGTCAATATACATCAGTTTAAGGGTTATTTTTGTATAAATACTGCTGCCTCATCAGAAGTGATCGGCGATAGCGATTATGACAAACTGAAGCCTTAAAAAAAGGGTAAATTTGAAAAATAAAAGTAAGTGAATTTTTATTGATTTTATTTGATAAGTGTGTGTCTTGCATTTTAGATATTACTGTAGAGGTAGTTTCGTGCATCGAGTGTTGTTTTTTTGTTTTTGATAATGTGTACAGGATTCATACATAAGTTATTGATTGCTGTGTGAACGAATTTCGTACATTCTAGAGATTGCTGTACAGCGAGTTTCATGCATCCAGTGATGTTTTTTTTCGGTTAATGTACGCGAAGCGTACATACATAAGTTATTGATCGCTGCGTGAATGCGTTTCATGCATTCTAGAGATTGCTGTACAGCGAGTTTCATGCATCCAGTGATGTTTTTTTTCGGTTAATGTACGCGAAGCGTACAAACATAAGTTATTGATCGCTGCGTGAATGCGTTTCATGCATTCTAGAGATTGCTGTACAGCGAGTTTCATGCATCCAGTGATGTTTTTTTCGTTAATGTACGCGAAGCGTACTACATGAGTTATTGATCGCTGCGTGAATGAGTTTCATGCATTCTAGAGATTGCTGTACAGCGAGTTTCATGCGTCCAGTGATGTTTTTTTTCGGTTAATGTACGCGAAGCGTACATACATAAGTTACTGACCGCTGCGTGAATGAGTTTCATGCATTCTAGAGATTGCTGTACAGCGAGTTTCATGCGTCCGGTGATGTTTTTTTTCGGTTAGTGTACGCGAAGCGTATATACATAAGTTGCTGACCACTACTTGAATGAATTTTATGTATTTAAAAAATTAGGAATTTAGAGATTTTCTCCAATTATAATATCTGTACTTTGTGGCAAAGAAGTGATTATTTACACAATTTCTATGAGAGTTTCTTTCACGACGTAAACGTTGATTTTATTTCGTTTTGTTGCAATTTACAAAGTTTAAAGGGTATTTTCTTAGAGATTTTTTATTTGTTAGGAAAAAATTGATTGTTTAATTTGCGAATTCTTTGTAAAAATCGGGAGGAAAGAATTGTTAAAAATTTGTAAAAATGGAAAAATCTGGAGGAAAAAATAGCTAAATATTTGTAAAAATGGAAAAATCTTGAGGAAAAAATAGCTAAAAATTTGTAAAAATGGAAAAATCTTGAGGAAAAAATAGCTAAAAATTTGTAAAAATGGAAAAATCTGGAGGAAAAAATAGCTAAAAATTTGTAAAAATGGAAAAATCTGGAGGAAAAAATAGCTAAAAATTTCTAAAAATGGAAAAATCTGGAGGAAAGAATAGCTAAAAATTTGTAAAAATGGAAAAATCTGGAGGAAAAAATAGCTAAAAATTTGTAAAAATGGAAAAATCTGGGGGAAAAAATAGCTAAAAATTTGTAAAAATGGAAAAATCTGGGGGGAAAAAATAGCTAAAAATTTGTAAAAATGGAAAAATCTGGAGGAAAAAATAGCTAAAAATTTCTAAAAATGGAAAAATCTGGAGGAAAAAATAGCTAAAAATTTGTAAAAATGGAAAAATCTGGAGGAAAAAATAGCTAAAAATTTGTAAAAATGGAAAAATCTGGAGGAAAAAATAGCTAAAAATTTGTAAAAATGGAAAAATCCGAAGGAAAAAATAGCTAAAAATTTGTAAAAATGGAAAAATCCGGAGGAAAAAATAGCTAAAAATTTGTAAAAATGGAAAAATCCGCAGGAAAAAATAGCTAAAAATTTGTAAAAATGGAAAAATCCGGAGGAAAAATAGCTAAAAATTTGTAAAAAATGAGAAAATCCGGAAGAAAAAGTAGCTAAAAGTTGTAAAAATTAAAAAATCTGAATGAAAATATTGCTAAAAGTATGTAAAAATGGAGAAATCTCGTAAAAAAACTTTTCAAAACTTTGTAAATAGCAGTAAAACGAAATAAAATCAGTATTTACTTTGTGAAAGAAATTGGCCTAGGAACTGTGTAAGTAGTGACTTGTCTGCCGAAAAGTACGTGTTCTGATTGGGTGGAATTTGGAGGTTGGCGCGCGTCAAAAAAATTGCCAAATCGGGGGTCGCCCTTGTTTGAGAATTTTGCCAAAATGTTTATATATATATATATATATATATATATATATATATATATATACTTTTTCTTTCTATAATTAGATTGTCTGTTTATACCAAAGAAATAAAAAATTATTTATATTATAGAATAAGTTTTCTGTGTTTGTATTGTTTGCACATTCACAGAAAACCAATGTGTGTAATCAATTTAAGTCAGTCTATAAGGAGCATCCCATAAAAACTGAGGGGACGAGTTCCGTATCCTGTGCTAGTTTTTTTGGCGAGTTGTTTTTGTCGATAAATGTTTGATGTGGTTGTTGCGATCTTCAGCCTTTGGGGTTGCTTTTTTAACTACTGGAATGGACTTTATCTATGTGACGTCACACGCTTTTGGCACCATTTTGGAATTTTTTTACGCGCCAACCAACACATGATATGAACTCTTCCCAAACTGAGAGTAAAATCAAGAAATATAGATATTGCAATTTTAAATATCTTTGTTCAGAAAATATGCAATGGTCCCATTCAGTTTCTTTTTAAAAACAAATGGTGAAAGATTTTTGTGGGAACAGCTTTGCCGAACATGGCAGAAATAACATGAATATCTGTATTTGAACTTTATGAATTATGAACAAGCATAAAATTTTGTTTTCCCATCTGTTTATATCATTTGGCAACAAATCTCACTTTCTGAACCTGGAATTGCAACAAGCTTTTTAAAAAGACACCAAGGTCCATATACTGGAAAAGTACCCTTTTTTCAGATGTTCTCTTGATTAATGCGGGAAATTTTCAAATCTTTCAGGGGCAAAGTACTTCTGTTACTAAAATGTTAAAATGATCGAATGACACCAGAATTTACAAACAAATTTTTTTGAAAATACGTAAAAACTTTTCTTCATTTACATTATAAATGAAACATTTCTTATAAAATAATTGTGACATTAGGGGGTCAAAATTAAGTTGTATGAAATTGCACCACCACCCTTTAAAGGGGTAATTAAATTGGTTGAGCATTGAGATTTGAGACAATCTGTGTCAGCCAGTATGCAATGCATATATATATGTAATTGAAGCCTGATAATGATAGAAATGGAAATTATTTAACAATCTGAGTAGAAGATTGTAACCAAAAGAGGATTTCAATTGGTACTAATAATTGTATGACTAAGGCTCTTAGCTTATTTTATAATTGGACAGAAACCAAATATCTATAAGAAACAGTTTTACATCAAATAAAGTGTGTTTGGAAAATTTAAATGCCAAAGTTTGAATTAATAAAATTTTATTGTGGTAAGTTTAAAACCAAATTATCTAATTTTGCATAATTAAACCAATAATAAGGCAGCTAACATAATTGTACTGTAGAAAAATTGTAGCAATGCAGAATTATACTAAAAATTGACTTTTTACTGTTTCTTTACTGTCACTTATTAAATTAGCACACACATTTATGTCATTAGACATTCGTGCAAACTTGATAAATTTTATTTTAAAAAATTCAAATCAAGCTGTAATATGTACTTTCTGACAATAACACATCAAAAACATATTGAAGAACATTATTATATTGTTGATTTATGCATATTGGGTGTTTAAGAAAATTGGCTGTTGATCTATTGCACTTTTTCCCATTGGATGTGTGTTTTGATTAGTATGGTATGGTAATATTGCAGAATGAATTGCACTAATCAAGGAAAACCTGTATTTTAAAAAGAAAATAGGAATTTTTTTGTAGCTATATACTGATTAATTTATTTCTATCTATTTATTTTTTCATATAAAAAAAAAAAAATAGAATTATTACATAGATCAGGGATGGCAAACCTATGGCATGCGGAAAAATATTATTGGCACAGCATTACTGAAGTTTCCAAATCAAAATGCTGTAAAATTGCACAAAATACATGAATTTTGTCCAAATTCGATTGGTTGGGAATTGAAGAAACTGAAATACAACTTAATGATTCCCATTCTCGTTCAGTACTGGCTCAAAATGTTTTTCAAATTAAAAGATTTGGAGTCTATTGAAAAGCAAAGATTATCAGACATTATAAGCAAAAATGTTGATGATAAACTTAGTGACAACTTGAAATTCAATGTTAAACAAGAATAGCTGTTTAAGGAAGCTGGTGAAATGAATATGAGAGACTCAAGGGTACTTTTATGTAAGTTGGGCACCAGTGATCACCAAAATTTTTTGAATTTTGCCAACACTTTTTTCCTTGCCAATCTTTTAACATTAGCTAATAACGAATAGCGAATATTTTAACATTGCTATATAATATCTTAAAAAAACTTACTTAAAAATAGCTAAAATACAATCATGGTAAAAAAAAAAGTAAAAACAAAAACAAATATATCAGTACAAATAACAAAATCTTACATAATCAGGTCTATTAATGATTAGGCTTAGTCAATTATAAAAATGTTAAAATAAGACATAACATAAACTAAAATCATTTTTTTCATAATGAAAGCATCGTATCTAATTTTATGTACACAAAAATAGAAAGTTACATAATATAAGGTCCAAAAATCTTTTAATGTCATTTAAAATTTGTTCAAATAGATCGTTAGTTGTTCAAATCATTGTTCAATCGTTAGTTGTTCTATGGATCGTTAGTTGTTTGCAATTCAAATGATGCCAATTGAAACAACATTTGGCGAGTTATCACTTGCGCCCAGCTCACATAAAAGTACCAACTCAAGATAGAAACCTCTTGTAAAATCATTTCAGTTCCTCTTACACTCTTTAAAAAATAAGTAAATGTGAGTGTGATATCAATTTTTTGACATCTAAGATGAAACAACAGAAATAGCACTTGTTTTAATTACTTTCTAAACTATACTAACACTGTATGTTATCCATTTTTTTTCTAGTCTTAAAAGCAAAAATAGAGTATTTTTAATTTATTATTATTTGATCCACTAAACTTTTAAGCCCTCTGATTACGAACCAAGACTGACGACTATTTTTATATTCAATTGTACCACAATTTACAAAAAGTTTTTTTGTGGTATATTTCTCTTTAAAATATCCTATTAATTAGTATATATGACACATATTAGTTTTCAAAAGGTGGTATGATTATGAATAGAATAAAAAATATTCCACTGCGACATATGTGTTCCAAGCCATAATCAAATAGTTAATTGGCACGTCGTGGTCATGTAATTTTTTCTTTTAATTGGCACGTCATGGTCATGTATTTTTTTTTTTTTTTTTTTTAAATTGGCACGTGGATGTGAAAAGGTTTGCCATCTCTGACATAGGTTATAGATACAAATGGAATTTGTGTTGGGAAAAGTTAGCATATGACATGCTATAAAGTATTTTACATTAACTTAGCTTATTTCTTAGTGAAATTAATTTTTACATAAATAATAATAAACACTTATCTTTTCTTAATGTTTTATATTTAAGTAGTTTGAATACTGTCCCAAAATGTATGTTCTGAATCTTTACATTTAGAATTTATTATATGTTATTTAAATCCTTTCTATATCCTACTAACAGATTTGCTTTCTTAAGTTGTTTATTGAAATTATTTAAAATTTTATTTTGCATTTGTTACAACTTTCAAAAACTAGCTTTTGTCTGCCTTTTTTTAGGGAAAATTTTAAACCCCGGTGGAATGAACAAGATGGAGGTCTTGATAGAAGAAGTTATGATCATGGTGAACAAATTCAGTATCTTGTTGTTGACGGATATCCTCTTAATCCTAGAGGAAGAACTGGCTTACGTGGTCGGGGAAGACTTGGCCGCTGGGGTCCAAATCATGCTGGAGATGCCATTGTAACTAGGTAAAAAGTTTGTATTTAGTAAAATTATTGTTATAATAAAATTTTTGTTTTTTCCAAACGTACAATAATATTGAATTCCCTTTTCCCTCAAGAAATCAGAAAAACTCATGTAATGTTAAATGCAATACATTGGCTTGTGACACAGTAGTATTTATATTAATGTAGGTCATGTACTACAATGGTTTTTTAAAGGATTGTTTTGTGACACTAGAGGTTGTTTCTTTGTTGCTGCTTTTGATTATTCAGCACAAACTTTAGTGGCACAAAGAGAGTGTTGAAGATAAAATTGCAAACATTTTCTGATTGCTAGAGTAGGTATAAACGTCTGATTTGCAAATTGACAGCTAAGAGCATTTCGTAGTAAATTATTTTATCATTTTACTGAAACAAACATTAGTTGTTATGTCCAATTTTTTAAGCACTTATCGGCAGTTCAAAATAGAGCAATAAATGCCTAAGAAGATACTGCCCACTAGGGCTGGACGATATCAGAAATTTAATAGCGCAATATGTCTACAAGTTAATATTGATATTGCTGATATATCGCGATACTAATTTAAAGGGGAGAGTAAGAGCATTTGCTGTTTTTTAAAGATAAAAATGATATAGCATCAACAATTTAACAACAAAACTTAGTTGAATGCAATGAATTAAAATTTTTAAATCTATTTGCTCATAGAACATAATTTTTATTTTTTATATATTTTAAAACTAAATATTTAAAAGAAAAAAACTGATTGTTTAATAACTATTTGCATTATCTTTACTTTCATAAAGCTTTTCTTTAAAAATAGTATTTCTCCTATTCTACTCATTTTAGTCTATAAATATTTTTTAAGTCTCATTTTCACTGCTATGATATGGTTAAATATATGAATAAAAAACTCATTTAATAAAATAAAATTCAAAATATTAATCTCTGTACAAAATAATTATAACAACTTTTTTTAAATCATGAATGCAAATAACTATTCTGCTAAGTATGACATCATTTTTGCCAGCAGAAGCTTTAATAAGTTCTCAGATTTAGCACAAATACACACCAATAAGGCAATAATAATAAAAACAGTATAAATGACATACTTTTGACACAATGGTAATTTTACTAAGTAAAAATACTTTTTTATTATAAAACACTACACCATTTTAATAGAAGCAATATCTTCATATATATTAAAGCAACTTTATACATCATTGAAGGGAACAAGCAATAGAAAAGACACATATAAGGAAAGATGTATAAAATGGATAACAAACACATATTGAGTGATGGTATTTGAAAATGTATTTTGTACAGAGCCTAAATGAGCTAAAAAAGATTTTTGCTCCATATTTTGATAGATAAAATAGTTTTGGAAAGCATCCACATTTTTAACAAGCTTTGTTAAATTTTGGAGGTGAGACAAATTCTTGAGTTGTTCTTGTTGAACTTCTATTATCTACTTTTCTAGACGATTTTAATTCATATATAGAAGGTATTTATGTGAATTACAGGACAGTCCATGAAATTAGAAGAAATTCAATACGAAACTTGAGATGCATATTGCAGGAAATTTTTGTAATATTGCAGGACATTTCATAAAAACATTCCAAAAAAATATTTCGTAACAACATTCCATAAAGAAAACCTTTAAAAAAATATTTCATAAAAATCTCTTTGCTGTGCGAATTTACTAGACAGATTAAAAACATATAAAAAGCAAGCTCGGAATTAGTGCAGGAAGACTGGGTTGGATGCCCTAGTTATTTTAATGGAAAGAAAAATAAAAATAAAGTTAAATTTAAATACAAAATGTTACATTGATTTTAATTAAAGACAAATTAACTGCAGAGAAATAAATGTACTGCTATCTTATCACTTTAAGAGCATTTTAGAGACTGATTCAAAAAAGTTTTTATTGTTCATGAGTCTTTTACATCTTACAACACATGTATGAAACACTCATGACCGCAGTGGAAAACATCGGTGATGTCGTTCACGCATGGATTGAAAGAGATGATCATCGGGTTTATTTCACTTTCTTGTAGCAACATAATATTTTGGACTTTTCCAATTATGAGTTAGTTACTGTTTTCGTTGAAATGTTCTCTGGCTTGTTTTTGAGAGATGAGAGAAATGAGAAGGGATTTCCAAGTTTGATATTCTTAATTACACAAATTAAACGATTATTTATGAATGTTTATAGTTCAGGAAATCATTTATCTCTAACAATAATTTTACTGCCCATACAGAAATAAAAATTGTTGATGTTATTGTAATAGGATGACTTATTTGTAATTTTACATGTAATGCGTACATGATTTTTTATGCGTTTATCTATGACAGAAATATGGATGTGACAAATAGTGATTTGGCCAAATTTTAGTCTGAATACTAACTTTTTTTTTACAAAAAGAAAATAACTTGATTATATATATATATATATATTTAAAATTTTTAAATGAAAAATAAATTTAACACAAATTGATATTTTATTATTTATGTGTTTAAAATTCTTAATAAGTTTGATGTATGTCTTATAATATTTCAAACACCTTGATGCTAATAATAAAACCACTTTTATTACATCTAAATTATAATAGCATAATTTTATCTATAGGAAAGTAATTCATAAACATTTTATCTAAAGCAGGAACTCATTAGTCATTACCCCTGTTAAATGTCCTTTTTAAATTAATTTTTTTAATTTAAAAAATTTATTCTAGCACAAAAAATTAAGAAATTGCATTTTATCCTTTTATTCTTAGATATATCAAATTGATTTTTTGTAAGTCAGGATGGTAAATTAAGTTATTTCTATTATATATAAAGACTGTACTTCATTTTACTATCTAATGATATTTTTATCTTTTCTTACATTCAAAATCAATGATAATATTTACTCTCTCTCATAATTCATATAACCTCTAGTCAAGTAAATTTTATTGCGAGGAGTTTGTGTCCGAACCCTTATATAGAACGTAAGCACCTTAATTATAAAATTCAGACTTATAAACAAAATAAAAGTGAGTTAGTGTTCAGCGATTTTTTAAAGTAATATAGTGAAATATAATTTTGCAATATTTTTTATTAAATACATTTTTAAATGTTCCTTAAAAATATGCTGAACATTGCAAATAAATATTTTTGACACATTCATAAAACCTTTTTTATATGTGCAGGAAATTTGCAGACATTGATTAATATTCAAGTGTTTTAGAATCAAACTGTGTTTTTCATTTTTCTGTAAGAGTATTTACATCTTGAATTGTAATCCATCATTCCTTAATGAAGACATTTCTCTGTCAGTCGTGTCTCTAAAGCCAGTTTAAATCTCCAATTTGGATACCATAACATCCTTAGCTTTTATAGGAAACAGGAAACAGAGAAATGCTATATGATTTTTTAGCATCCAAATAACTGTACATTATGTGCAGTTAAGAATGAAAATGACTTAATAAATGTGTCAGAAAGTAGCCAGTTTGGATTAATAAAAAAAATAGCAAAAAACAAAACAAAAAAAAATATCCTGAATTTAATTGGTGAGGTACCTAGCAATATTCGACAAGATATCTAGCAATATTCGATGAGATTTCAGCAAGATATCAATTAACAAGACTAAATAATTGAATAAACATGGGAGAATTTTTATAATTATTTACAAATTAATTAGAGTATAATGGGGAAAAAACTCGTCAAAAGCTACCAGATAAAATTGTTAAACTGGGTTTATCTCTAATCTTGATTTAGTTTTTGTCGGTGAAATTAGTACTTAACTTTGAAATCTACCTGTGCCTGTAGGTCAAGCTGGCAGGGATTTTTATTTTTAAATTCAAACTATGAATGAACTCAATTGTCTTCATAGTTCCATTATGCATATAGTAATATGCCATATTGGTAATGAAAAATCATTTGAAAAATGTTAACATAATTTAATTTTTATATATTTTACTTCTTGAATTTTATACCAAAATCTTAATGGCATATTTACATAAATGTTCAAATACAACATGTAAAAATTATCATTATTGATTTTAATTTTCTAATAGCATTGGGATTTTTCTTTCAACACAAAATTTTAAAATAGCATTTTTCTTAATACATTTTAAAATTCTATATGAATGTGCAATTTATTTTCAGATGGAAATTGACACCTGAAGGAACTAAATTATTAGATCCTGAAACTAGATTTCCAATATTACAGTTTATTGCTATTCGCCGTAAAGATTGTGGTAAATGGGCCATTCCTGGGGTGAGAGTTTTGCTCTTCATTTTTTCGATTGTTTAAAGTTCTAATCTATTATTTTTTTACATACTTTCTACACAGATTTAAAGTATGTTTTGGGTCATTGTCCTGTTGTAGAATGAATCCCCAACCAATAGAGTTACAGAGGGACTAGCATGCCACACAAGAATGTTGTGGTTGTGGTATTGTTTGGAGACCTTGATCCCATCAGTTTTTACAAGATCACCAACTGCACCATCACCACCAAAACTTCCCCAAACCATGATAGAACCCTCTCCATGCTTGATAGTAGGTTGGATATAAGTGGATAACATGTGCTGAGCGCTGACCCTCAGCAAGATGAACAAACTGACTCCTCCTAGGACCAAATATTTCAAATTTCGATTTGTCAGTGAAAAGTACCTTTTTCCGCTGATCACAGGTCCATCTTTGTGTTCTCTAGCCCAGTTAAGCTTTTCCTTTTATTAATCTGCCATAGAAGTGTTTTTCTTGCTGGCACAGAGCCCTTTAAGACGTGAGCTGTCAAAAACACTCTTGTATCTGCATGCCTCTTAAGGGCGTGCTGTACCCTACCAACGAAAACTTTCTGCAAACAAGCGATATCTATGACCTGCTTGTCTGAGAACAACAATCACAGAACGTTTTTCAATTGAGTCATACGGAAACAAAAATTACATTCTTGTTTGAAATAGTAACATAATCACTACCTAGAAATTTTTCTTACACAGTCTTGCTTTATTATCCGGTTTTGCTTTAAACCTAAGTATGCACACATTCACCTAACATCATACACTTAATACGTCACTCATGTGTATTTTGCATAATATGATGCAGTGATCAAATACAATACTCTTTGCTCTAAATTTTTTGTTTTTGAGCAATGTGCCAAAAAATATTTTTACCCTTTTCTGATTTTGCAGCTCCATAATAGCAGGGAAGGATCTAGACTAAATTTTAGCCGGGGCAAGCTTGTAGATTTGCCCCCCCCACACACACACACCAGCTCCCAATTAGGGATGCACCGGATATGGATTTTGCCGGATATCGGATTTCGGATATCCGAAGCTGTTTGCCTGCCGGATATCGGATATCCGGCACTAGATATTCTGCTTTTAGTTATGGTGTATACTTATTTATTTCTTTATATAATGCCATCTCAGAACAATAAATTACAAACATGTTTCACATATCATTAAAACATTTTAAATATATTGAAATATAATTTACAAAAACTATATCTCTTTAAATATATGTATATTAATAATGCTGCATAAAAAATGTAAATTAAACATTAAAATATTTTGTTTATTTGTACAATGCTGGCAGAAGTAAACAAATTTTAACCATAACACATTTAATAATATACCTATAAATGTAGAGTATTTTCACAAATAAATACTTTTTTTTATTATTTATTTAAGCATAAAATATCTACTAATATAGTTGAAGAGTTATTTTCTTCAAATATAGGTTTAGTTGATGCTTTTTTCTGTTTTAATTATTTAATACTGTTTTACTTTAAGTCACATTTAGTATTTAGTTTTATTTTAAGTTAAATTACTTTTAGAGATTTATAAATAAAAAGAAAATTGCTTTTAATTTTAAATATTTATAATGAAGTTATATTTTCCCTAGTAGTTTTATACAGGTGTGAAACAGAATTTCAGGCTATGCATTAAAATTATTTTATTAAAAACTAGCTGACCCACCCGGCGTTGCCCGGGCCCATGATAAAAACCTTAAACAGAACTCAAGTTTCACAGATTTTTTTTTTTAAGAAGCTGCACCAAGCGTCCCAAGAAGGAGATTAATATTCAAAATTGGTTGTAGCTGAGGTCCGAGAATTTTTTTTGTCTTTCAGGGCACAAAAAAGACAATGGCCCCGGACCGGGAAGCAGGGTCCTAAGTTGAATGTAGAAATGAGGAAATAACTAAATAAAGAAAAATCCCCCAAAACGAAGAAGATCGGATTAAAAAGGGGCACATTATTAGCAATTTAGAGATAAAAACTTCAAGGGGCCTTGTACTGGGCCCCATGGAGCTAGGGTCTTAACTGGAATATAGAAATGGGGGAATAACTAAATGGAGAAATGGGCTCTAAAAATAAAGAAGATCGGATAAACAAGGGACAAGTTATTAACAATTTATCGCACAAAAACTTAAAGAGTGCCTGAGTCTTGTCTGAGAAATTTTTTTGTTGTTCATGTAGTAGCTGGAAGTCCCAAGAAGTTGTTAGAAAAACAAGTTGGTAATTGTACGTCAAACATGACAAATAAAGTGTGTTCATACTATAACTAGTTTCAGTGAAATAAATTATAGTGTCTGTTATTATGATATGATTAATTTCTGTAATGAAATAAGTGTATTTTAAGTTGGCAACATTTTATCTTTTGTTGACATTTACTGAAAATTTCCATGGGAAACTGAAGCCTAGCTTTGAAAGTTTCAGAACTTTAAATACATATTTACACTCTTTTTCAATTTAATATCTATTTCTCCGGAAACATCTATCCAAAAAACTGTTGGTAGATTTTATAATTGCTATAATTAAACAATTTTAGTATAAAAATTCGGTTTTTAAATTCAGCAATACGGAAATAATATGACTCCCTCTTAAATAGGATGTAATCATCATGGCAACCAAGAAACATTACCTATCATGGGATATCATTGAATTAATTATGTATGATAGGATTTAATAGAATGAAGAATGTGACTATAACTTGGTCATAGAAGTTATAAAATGTCATATATGACTATAAGCGTCATACATGTCAGGTAACTTGACGATACATCTCTGTCGCTTGACGAATTATCCTTGGAAGCTGCTATAACAAAGGAAGTGCCGATTTTTAAAAAAATTCAAATTACTTAATAAATATTTTTATTAATATTTTAAGTTTTGATTCAATTTAAATAAAACTTGAAATGACTCGACAAAATTCTGCATTGATTATATGTATTAAATTTCAAACCATTCGGTTGGGTAATTTTTGCGCTGTTATATGCGGACAGACCAGCAAATGACTATAGGTGTTACGTATTTATATAATTATGAACACACTTAAACTGCTAGTGAATCATACGATTTTTAAGGGAGCTATCGTAGAGGACCCAAAAGGGGCCAACTGATAGTTTTGAGCAAGGCCATGAGAAGAAAACATCTTAAAAATTTCCTAGTACTTAGCACTTTAGATCTTCAATTAGTCGAAATTAAGCATAAGGTATAAATAAATCATTAAAATAAAATTTTAAAGAAATGCTTAAAAAATTGGGCCCTAGGAACCAATAAAGTTTTGAGGCCTGGAGAGAGGTGTCCAAGACTCACCTTTAAAGGTACCATACATACTCGAATCCTGAATTCAAGATGAAAACATGTTTAATTTAGAATGGTTTTCTACGCTTTATTTCACCTCATTTAATTCTAAATAATTTAAGGCGCGAAGAAAACTACTGCAAAATATTCGTATTAAAACTGTTTTCATCTCGAATTTGGGGGTTTGTTTATACGTGAGTATATACAGTATACATTGAGAGGGTAACACAATGGGGGGGGGGGGGGGTAAAAACGCATGGCACACAATAAGTTCAAGGGGCCCCGGGTTCTAACTGGAATGTAAAAATGGGGGAATAACTAAATGAGAAAAAAGGCCCCAAAAACGAAGAAGATCGAATTAAAAGGAGGCAAGTTATTTACAATTTAGGGAACAAAAACTTCAACGGGGGCCCCCATACCAGGCTCCAGGAGACCAGGGTCTTAACTGGAATGTAGAAATGGGGAATAGCTAAATGGAGATGGAGAAAGAACCCCAAAAATGAAGAAGATCGGATAAAAAAGGGACAAGTTATTAACAATTAAAGGCAAAAATGTACAGGGGCCCAGATCGCAAAAAATTAAGTCTGAGCCTGAGGTGCATCAGGAACCTGCCATAGTCTATCCTCACCTAAATTTTCAGACTCCTATGTGTGGTAGATTTTGGTAGCCATCACACACAAAACAAAAGTTTATTTTATTAGTAGATAATAAGTATAAAATTTTTTTAACATACAAGTTAAAAAACAGAAATAAAAATAGGTCTGTTTAATTGTTTAACTTAAAAGTATGAAAGAAAATTAATGAACTCCTACTTTAATAAACAACTTCAAATTTTATTTTACAATCTGACAGTAAAGGTACAATTTTCTAAAAGATGTAAACGTAACTTTTTAAATTTATTATAAAGAGTTCAAATATCTATATTAGGAAAGCTGACAATTCTTTAAACTTTTGAGAGTTAGGACCTTTTACTCGTGGATAGGGAACTTACTATTATATTTCATATTTTGCATTATAAACAAAAGTCACTTTTATCAAGGATGTTTGAATACAATTGGCCATCATGTCTTATGCATATTATTCATAGAACTTATGTAGTAGAGAGCCGGATATCTGGCAGAGAAGTCGGATATCCGGTAATTGTGACTCGGATATCCGATGATATTTCGGATATTGAAAAATCAGCCGGATATGCCAGATATCGGATATTTACCGGATATCTGTTGCATCCCTACTCCCAATAATATCAAAATAAAATTTGCGTAAACAATTGCTTAAGGAAGTAATATTAATATTTAATACTCAAAATCTGTAATATGAAAAGTACAATATTACACAATACAAAACTTACAGAAAATATACCAGTTTTAACATCTACAATACCTATTAAAGATTTACTTTACAAGCTTTCTTTGATGCAAAAGTTTTTATTACGTCGTCATAAGGTAATTTGCAAGCTATCTCATTTTCTAAATTTATTATACATAAATTGGATAATCGTTGTTCTTTTGTTAAATTTCTTAGATATGTTTTAAACAATTTTAATTTACTGAAACTTCTTTCATTAGAAGCGACGGATACAGGTAGTGTTAGGAATATTTTTAGACAAGTAGTTAGATTTGGATAAGCATCCTGAAGTCCATATAAATTTATCCTTTTTAATAGTTCAATAGCCGAACTTGACTTCATCTTTTGGTCTAACTCCAGTGCAAGATATTTGAAGCTTTCGACTTCCAGAAGAAGTTCCTCTTTATCTATATCGTTTTTATAGATATTTGCCAACTGCTCAGTTTGCGCTTGTAATTCTTCTTTTGACATGTTTAGGAAATGCCTTCCATGAAGAAAACTGAACATGCCATTGAGATTTTGAATAGCTTCAAATCTGTTTCTTAATTCAGTTAGAATTCTGTCCACTACTTCAACGATCTTTAATTTGAATTTCTCCTCATCAGAAATAGCACTACTTTCATCTTCACAAAGCTCATCAAAAAACCTTTTTTGTCTTCCTCGTTTCCCTAAATTTTGCCTCAATACCAATATCAGTAGCAATACCATTTGCATCCTGTATTGCATTAGTTGCAATATTTGCCCTTTCTGAATCTAACATTTTAATGAGACCATTTAAGTGTTTTACAGACCTGTCAATCGTCATGTCTTCCCTTTGAAAAAGTTTGTTCACTATATCGAGGTGAGTCAGGACTTTATGCCAGAAGCATGTCATCACTATGAATTCAAATTTGGTAATATTAAAGAGCAGTGAAGAAGCTTCTGTTTTTGTTTCAGGAGTTGCTAATGGGTCAATTTGTAATTCCTTTAGAACATTTATGATCTTTCCACTATGTTTATAAATTGCTGTTACAGCTTCACGTTTTGATGACCACCGAGTAGTACTTTGTAATTTTAGTGAAAGAGGAACATGTTTTCTTAGAATGTCCCATCTACTAGTTGAGACACTAAAATATTTATAAAGGCAATTTAAGATACCAAAAAAAGTCTCAGCTTCTGGTAAAATTTTGGGAGCATTTACACCAACAAGATTGAGGGTATGAGCAGAACAAGGAACAAAAAAAGCTAAATCATTCGCTTGCAATATTCGGGTTTGGACTCCTTTATATTTTCCGGACATATTGGAACCATTGTCGTAGGATTGGCCCCTACAGTTATTTATATCTAGACCATCATTTTCTAATTTCTGTAAAATGAGTTCAGTAAGGTCTCCAGTTTTCAGGCTGACACTGAAGAAGTCAATAAAACTTTCAATTATTTCAGGACCATTTTCACTCATCTTTACATATCTAATAACCTGCGACATTTGATCTAAATGGCTTACATCAGGAGTAGAATCGAACATGATGGAGAAGTATTTTGCTTCTTTGATATCACTAAAAATATGTTCTCTTATTTTCGCTGCAATAATCTCTAGAAATTCATTTTGAATGCCATGTGAAAAGTAACTAACTTGACCTCTCTTATGACGGTTAATATGATCGCGAAGATCTGCATGATAATGTGATACTAGCTCAATTATATTTAAGAAATTCCCACATTTAGGATTAGAGAAATCATGATTTTCATGTGATCCTCTTAGAGAGCTACCTGTCTTTGCCAAATACATTATTACATCGACTATTACATACAGAACGGATTTCCAATGAGTCTCCTCTTCCAAAATTTTATTTTGAAAATCTTTATCAATACCACCAACTTTAGAAAGAGAATTTTCGAGCGTTTTCCACGAACAAAAGTTTCTTTTATGAAACAAAGAATTTTCGTGCTCGGGAATTCTCTCACTAAGTTTCTTCCACTTAGTAAACCCTTCTTCTTTTGCTAAAAATGACAATTTATGCTCAGGAAACACGCTTGGAAATAATTTACATGGAATACAATACAATGAATTTTTACTGGTGCTGTATAACAGCCAAGACCTCGCAACTTTTTTCCCATTTTGAAGTTGCTTGAAAAAACACTCTTTGGTAAGCATTCGTCCATCTCTAGCACTTTTTGAAAGATCTGGCTCTACTTTTGAATTTTCTAACAGTTCTTTAACAATTGTACATCTCTGCAAGTCGTTTAAAGTCTTTGGCCAAGTTCCTGGATCCCCAGCATTAAAGTTAGATGCAGAAAACTGATAAATAATATCTTTCGTTATAAATTCACTACCTGCATTATCAGAACGATATTTTTCTTTCTCTTCAACATATAATGGTTCTTGTTCTTTCAATTCATACACTTTTAAGCTACTTGTACTAGGAGTAAAACTGTTAAAATTGGTTCTTTGAATAAATATTTTTTCTTTATCATTTTCTTTGTCTTTCTCTACAGTATCATCAGTTTCTTGTTTCTGAGAGATTTCCATTGTTTCATCTAAAATAAAAACAAAGTTGTAGTTTAATTGACAAAGTATAAAAGTATTCTGCATTTACATGCAAAAATTTTAATTTTCTTTTATTTAAATTAACATGATTTTTGTATGTGAAGATGGAATTTTGTAATAAATTTTTAAATCTTTTCTTGATACGCTAAAATTATACAAGTTATGTACACTGTTATGTTTTTGATGACAGTAGAACCTTTTCATTTTTTTAGAATGTATTTATAGTTTAATAAATTGATTTTAAGCATTTTTCCATAAGAAAGCCGCGGGTTGTAAATCGCCTTTATGCTCGATCTTATTTCAATGAAAAATGAATGAAAAGATGAAAGTTAAAATTATAGTGCTAAATTCACCTTATGTAAACAATTAAAATTCATATGAAAAATCACAAATAAACGTACTAAAATTACTTGCAAGTGTATACATATAATAAAAAGTTATTTAAAATACTTTAAAAATATCTTAGAAATACATTAAAAATCTAAACCGGTTTCAGCCATCACATGGCCATCTTCAGTGGTTATTTAAATGTTGCTATTTATCTTTTTGCTTATTCAAGAATAGTCTAGAAGAGATAACTGTAATTTATGGGTGGTACGGTAGATAAGATAGCAGATGAAGGTATTCAATTTTCTAATAAAACGAGCTCTCATCTATTATGCAGCAATTCTTCCCAGACTCCATGGCTATCATATGGCAGTGCATCATTACCAGCTATATCTTTATTAGCAATTATTTCAATAGATTCCCTTATAATGGTTTCCTGGTAATTATTTGTACGAAAGATAATCTTAAATTTATTAAAATCTATTTTTATAGGTTGCTTTTAATTAATCTTCATAACGTTGTATGGGGTCTAATTAATCTGAGATGTGTTTCATGTTCTTTAACTCTATCTCATTCAGTTTCAGCTAATCTTAATAACGCAATATGGGATCGTTTTAATCCGAGATAGAATTAAAGAACATGAAGCAATCACAGAGTGAACTCTGAAAATGTTTTGGATTTTTTAACGGTTTTTAGTATATTTTTGAAATATTTCTAATGTATTTTTTTTATATAAATATTATTTGTATGTACCTGCATGTCATTTTAGTACTTTTATTTGTGCTTTTTTTAATTTCAACCTTTATGGTTACAAAAGTTTACGAGTTGCAAAAACATTGAAATTCATTATGCGCTCAACCATGCTCAACAAAATATGCCAACTGGTTGAAAATTTGAAACAACGAAATATTTTAAGAAATTTAAAATAGAAAATGGAAAAAAAAATAAAGAGTTTAATAAATATTCTTTTAGTAGTTTAATATTAATAAAATTGTGATTATACACTGAGAAAATAATTTAGAAATTCTGAATACATAATAGATTAATGTTTTTTTCTCTTTTCTAGTGTCATAGTTTAAAAAGGAACAGAGTAAAAATAAATAAATAAATCATTAGTTCATAATTTCGATCATGCATAAGTGCAAGCGCTGGATTTTCAATAATTAGGACCCACATCAAATTTAAGTATTGAAACCGACGTTTTTGGTACTACATGAAGTACATTCATGAAATTAAGCGTGACTTTGAAAATGTTTATAAAACAATAATTTAAAAAGTTTTATTATTATTATTATTATTATTCTTTGGCATTAGCATATAATTGCTCCCGTACTTTTATTACATACATTTTAAAGCTAATTACATTAATTAAGAGTATAAATATTAAAATTAGTCCTACCTTCAATAAATACTTCTTCCTTATCCTTTTCTTTGTCGTTAATTGTAATATCATCAGCCTCTTGTTCCTTATACCAGTGGCGCAGCCAAGGGGGGGGGGGGGGGGGTTGGGGGTTAAAACACCCCCCAGAGCTAAAAAAATTACTATAATTACCGCTTATATGAATCAAAATTCCGCCTTCGCGGAATCCGCCACTTTGTTAAATCAAATTATTGTTGGAAAAACTGGATAGTTTTCCCTCTGCTAATTCTGTTTAGTTCTTATCACTCATTCAAAATATATCTTAATTGACCTAATTCATCCATTCATGCCTTATTATATTTATTCTATTTATTTAATACTTAACAGTTTATTCAGTTATATTCAGTAATTAGTTCAGTCTCATTTGAGTAATTAATCCTTCAGTTCAATAACTTCAGTTGACAATATGAAAGTATATTTTTATTTAAAGTAATTTCATATAGTTTTAAAGTAAAAATATCTTTATTTAGTTACTTACTTTTTGGCCATATTAGTTATCCCAACTCTCCAGGCGTTTTCCATTTACTTTCATTTCGTTTTTGTTTACATCACGTTTTAGCTTCCTCTATACATCGTTCACGCATGTTTACTTCGATCGTCTCCTCATTTCTTGCGGTTTTTCGGTAGATCGATTACGTCACGATACGAGTGATTACGGCAGCTGGTGACAGATGCAGGGGTGATTGTGCTCCGGGGGTACCCCGGATTTCTGGGTTTTTCCGTCGACCCTTCCGGGTTTTTCTTTCGGCTCTTCCGGGGTCATAAAATCATCCTGTTTAGTGGGAAAAACGAATCGAAATTGAAAATATGTTGCAAAAACAATGTACGCGACGCTGCGACGGACGTCGCAGACTTTTTAGGGCACCTGCAGACTAAAAACATACAGCGATGCCGCGGACGCGCTATAGCGGGTAAATTATGCGAAAAAACGGCAAACTTCGTCGAAGGATCGTTAAAAAAAAACGGCGAATTTTGTCAGAAAATCGCCGAAAAACCGCGAAATTAAAAACATTTGCCAAATTAGCGATAAACGTTTCAGTTACGGCAACCCTTACCCAGAGCCTGATCGGAGTGAAACTAGCAAACCCTCTGTCATGCGTTTTCCTAACCCCTTGTATTGTTTTAACCAAAGAATATAAACGAGAATACCGATACCGAAAGATATTCTTTGCCCTACCCCTAAACCAGAAGACAAAAACCAGTCTTTTAAAAGATACCTGAGTATGAATCTTCATCTCCCCCCCCCCCCCCCCCCCCCCCCATCTCCCTTTCGTTTAACAATGCTGATCCTCCCCAAATTCTGTTATGGGCTGCACCAGATGTCAACGAGTGCATATTTTTCATAAACCTTCATTCAATACCCTTCCCCTCGAAATTTGCACTTTTCTATGGCGAAATGGCTCTCGGTAGAGTATAATTTGAAAAGAAGAAAAAAATAAGTAGACTGCAGATTAGGGTCTGCACGGGCCGGAACTTCCGGGGCCGGGCCGAACGAAAGCTACCTTTTCCCGGCCCGTACAAAATTCAGTGAAAACAGGCACGGCCCGTTTAAAATCCATTAAACCACGCCTGACACAATATCTAAAAAAATTCAGATTTTTCTTAACATACAATTAAGATTCTATATTTATGGGATAATTTTACGGTCCCTGTGGCAGAATGTATGCGACGCTGCGACGGACGTCGTAGACTTTTTAGGGCACCTGCAGACTAAAAACATACAGTGATGCCGCGGACGCGCTATAGCTGGTAAATTACGCGAAAAAACGGCAAACTTCGTCGAAGGATCGTTATAAAAAACGGCGAATTTCGTCGAAAAACCTCGAAAAATGTCTAATTTCGTTGACAGATAGCGGAAAAAACGCAAATTTAGTCAAAAGGCCGTGAAAACATGTGAATTTCGTCATAAGGCCGTTAAAAAGACATGAGTTTTGTTGAAGGATCGCGGGAAAATGCGAATTTTGCCGAAGGGTTACGGAGAAAACACCAACTTCGTCTAAGGATCGTGGAAAAAACGGTCAATTTCGTCGAAGAAACGGCAAATCTCGTCGTCGGATCGCGAAAAATGGAGAATTTTGCCGACAGATCGCGAAAAAAAACGGCAAATTTCGTCGAAGGATCGCTAAAAAACGGTAAATTTCGTCGAAGGATCTCGAAAAAACGGAAAATTTCGTCGAAGAACGTCAAAAAACGGTAAATTTCGTCGAATGATCTCGAAAAAACGGCAAATTTCGCCGAAGTATTTCGAAAAAAACGGCAAATTTCGTTGTCTAAAAGTGTGTATCTTCAAAATGTTTAGGCTGTAAAATGTTCATCAATTTGTAAATTTTGCAAAAAAAAAATGTAACAAATCAGTAATTTGTGCCTCAGAATCAGTTGTAAAAGTTACTCTCAAATTCACAACTTTTAAGATTCTTTTGTGTGTAGCATCACAAAATCTCGATAACTGGATTTTTTTTTTTAATTATTGGTATGGAAAACTTGGAAAAGTCAGGGAAATTTATTGCTGATCTGGAATAGACACCCTGTTGTTTGTTTTATGAATATTTGGAATAAATTTCTTCAATGATAAAAAAATAAAAAGACAACTTTCCATATCATATTTAGCAAGACAATGTTTACTCATGAAGTCATTCAATTCTAAATGAAGTCATTCAATTTTCAGTGCAAATAAGGTAAGTTTATCAAATTATGTTTTCTTACAACTTACATTACAAAAACTAGCAGTAATTACAGTATTCTTATGTTATTTGAGTTTCATACAGTTATATAATAAGTTATGGTGTAAATGGATATCAGTATTTTGCATCGGTAATTTTCAGGATTTTTCACCTGTGTGTCAATAATTTTCAGGGTTTTTTACCTTGTGTCACAATCACCCCTGCAGATGGCTCTGATAATCTGTCATTACCTGTAGTATTTACCTGTGACTGTAATCGATCGTCACGTAACCTTCGGGAGGCCGGAAGTGACCTGTTTGCTGCAGGATGAGGAGGTTACGTCATTGACCTTGACACGAGGCGGTAAGGTATTTAAGGAAAGAAGCGGTTGTGTGTACGGTGTCTATCTTCTAGCTGGCTGGAAGCCGTCTCGATTGTTGTTTTAGTGTTTGTGTCGTCTGGAGATGTTTAGTCTAGTGATGTTTGTTTTTAATGAGGAAGTGCTTTTAACTCGTGTAGTGATGTGTCATAGTTAGTGAAATGAAAGATGATGTTTTTCAATAAGGTTGGATCTGCAAATGAAGAAACATTTTCTTTTAAAGAACGCCACGTATTTTGTTTTTCGGAAGTGAACTTTTGGATTTCATCATGTATTAAAACAACCTGTTTTAAAGAAATAGTTGGATAATAGAACGGCAGCTTTTCTGGTGTTTTTCGTACAGCTAATTTAATATACATTGGTTTAATTTCTCGGTGGATAAAAATGCTTTTTATTTGAAGTTAATAATGCTTTTCTTTTTATCCTGTTTTTCATGGTTTCTGGACTCTTGTGATATTAGCTTTCGTTTTCATCAAAAGACTTCTGGTATTTTTAATAGTTCAGAACGTGATTCCATTTTTAGTATGTTGACACCGTTCTGTCTATTATTCTCGCATCGGTAATTTCGGTAGCAGAAATTACTTGTCACCGTCTAGCTATTTGAAACACCAAATACGGTTATTCAATTTGGGCTTCAAGGGATAGTACTTTATATCGGAAGATCGTTTGCCATTGGGACTATTACTAAATGTATAGTTAGTACCCTGGAGTGGCATGTTTTGTTCGGCGGTTCAACGTATGATTGTTTCGTGGTCGAGCAAATACGGTTGGCCGTTACTAACAAGTTGATGAACGGAGGTTGTATTTAAGGGGATGAAGTCATTGAATCGGGAATTGAGGAAAGATATTGTTTTATGGTTAATTAAAGATTGGTTTTACATTAATGGATTTTATTAAATGTTAATACTTATTTTTATATAATTGAGTTTATTTATTGAGAATATCATTAAAGTAAATTAAATGTTTCTTTTGATTTTTACTTAAAACATTTAATTAAAAGTAATTTTGTTTTCCATTTTAAGTTAATCTGGTAATGAACTTAATTCAATTAAAGTAACTTTGTTAAATGAATTTTTCCATCAGTGCTCCAGTTTTCACATCTTATTTATGAGATGTAAATTTAAGAGTCTCAATATATATTGTGCAAGTTTTATGACTTCTGTCTTTGACATATGAAGATCAAAAGTAAATATTAATTTGACATCGTTTTTGACTCTGGAATATTGGATATATGTATTTTATTTTGAACTTGGTAATTTGAATAAATCCTGATTAAGTTTAATTTCTTTTGTCTGTTATTATTTCATTTATATTTTAGAAACTTTCAGTTATCTTTATTTTCGTTTTTGAACACTTTAGAACCTTGGTCAATTACAGTATAAACGCACCACTTGTGCCTATGCTCTGCTTACTTCATTTAATTACCTAAGGGTTTAAATATATCAATTATATCCAACAATGTGATTCAATTAAACGGCGAGAATTCTACTTAAAACTGTGAAAGCGCATATTTCATCCTTTTAAATTTTGAATTTTTAAAAAAATGTTCTAAGGAAGCATTTACTACATAAAAGTAATCATCATGCCAAATTCCAAGTTTCCACACCAATTGTATCACATAAATCACAATTTTAGAATGCTTCTTACTCTTGCATTCTTTTAAATTTCGAATTGAAAAAATAAATTCTGGGCGAGCATTTACGTTTCTTAAGTACCATCATATAAAATTTCAAGAGTCTAGTCCTAAAAGTTCTAAATATATTATGATTTAGAACATTTTTAGAACGTTTTTTGCTCATTTCACTTTTTAAAATTTTGAATTTTTTAAAAACCGTTTTGAACGAGTGTTTATATCCTAAAAGTAACCACTATGTCAAACACCAAGAATTTATACCAACTGTATCACACAAATCGCAATTTTAGAACTTTTTTGTTCTTGCAACCTTTTACATTTCTAAATTTTAGAAAACTGTTCCGGATGGTCATTTATATTTCTAGAGTAACAGCCGTGCCAAATTTCACATATCTAGCACAAACAATTCCTAATTAATTGTTTTTAGATAATTTTCAGACCGTTTTCCACCCATTTCATCCTTTTAAATTTAGAATTTCTTTAGAAATCGTTCTTAGAGAGCATTTACATCCCAAAAGTTACCACCATGCCAAATTCCAAGCTTACCAACTGTATCGCAATTTTAGAACACGTTTTTGCTCCTGCTAACTGTTCTGGGCTAGCATTTAAGTCTCTAAAGTAACAACTATGCCAAATTTCATGTTTCCAACCTATGATATCGAATCATATATATTTTATGTTTTATTCTAAAATTTAATTTTTCTATCTTAAAGTTTCTCTATGTGAATTAATGTCTGCATTCAAAATCTTTTTATTCTTTAATCTCGAAAGTAATCATTTCTTCCTAGCTAAAAATTTTCCCAGATTTTTCATTGTAACAGTAAAAGTACGTTACTTCTCTGTGGTTTCAATTCGTTATTTTAATGTACTGCAGATGACTAACATATGCTGTTTTGTCTTTCTTCGTATCTTGTGTTAAATGCAGGCGCCGTTTTCATAAATTGATTCCTGCATGAGATATGCAATATCAACATTTTTGTGTTCGCTGCTAACACATGTCTGGCTTTCTCAAAAAAACAAAAAAAAAACACGAGTTCCTGGTGAGAAAATGTAGTGTTTGGCATATTTTCATTTATGTGTTGGTGAAAATGTATCTGAAAAATTAGATCAGATCTTCTTTAACTGTTGAACAAGAAGGTCGATTATTTAGAGGCGTAAAGAGGACCACCCTCGCCCTTTCCAGATGTGTCGATGTGTCCGAAAATAAAGAAAAGTTTTCACGTGATTATGCGTCTTTGATTGTACTGGTTATTTGTTTGCTGTGGACTGTTTCCTATCAGGAGGGGAACCTAGGGTTATTTCGATGAACATAAATGCCCCAAAAATTACGATCACTTTCATCTCCGATTTTGACAGCGAAATTCTCCATACAGCCCTAACTGCACAAATAAATGGTAATTTAAAACGTTTACTGCTCCTTTCCCCTTTTTAAATTTCGAACTTTTTAGAAACCATTTTTAGTGAGCATTTACATCTTTTTAAAGTAACCGCGAGATTAAATTTCAAATTGCTAGAATCAACAATATCGTAGAAACCGCAATTTTAGAATGTTTTTTGTTCTTACACCCCTTTGGAAATTGTTGTACCAAAAACTTGTTTGGAAATTGTTGTATAAAATATAGCCAATGTTAAAGAGGAGATGGTTACCAGAATTTTGACACCATTATTAAGGTTCCATACTTAAAAAGTAAAAACTGAACTATTATAAGATCACTCATGTGTCTTATTTTTCTGGTGCTCAGCGGGGAGTTGAGGGTTATCGACGCAGAATCATCTAAGGATTGTTGGTAATAATTTTCAATGTGTCTGTAATTATCTGAGATATTAATTAAAAACCCATCTAGAAAACAACGGCATGGATCAAAACAGTGTTGCTACTTTGTGACCTCCTTTTGAAGCGCGCTTGGCACAATGCAAAGATTAAACTTTGTATAAGATCTTTGCTTTAGGTAAGACGAATCATAGTGAGAGTCAACATTTTTCATTTCCAACTCAACTAAATTCAATTATTGAAGGCAAACATTGAAAAATAATTCGTAGAATAATTCCAAGACATTAAGAGTCAATAATTTTGAGACAACAATAGCTTATAATTCAATATGTAATTCATTTATAATGAAAAACTGTTCGATAACAAATCACTTGAATTATCATGCCTGCATATGTTTTCATTTTTGAAAATGAATCGGAAAGTTTCGCGTTGTTCAGAATACTTTACTTTAATGCTTTAAAATTGTCTACTATTACGTCAAATATGATTGACAAGTAACTTTTGGTGTGAAACTCAGCGACTGTACTGTATATAAAATTATTTGCTGTACTGTACTCTTCCATCTTAAAGTTTGCCCCTCATCATTTTTAAACACTTTATAAATCTAATCTAGTTTTGCGTTATTTCATTGGTGCATTTTATAGTTTGTAACTCTAATGTTGTTTAAATGAATCATAACCAACTTAATTGCAGCGAAAAGCATTATGATTTCATTCATTTAAAAGCCTGATTCCATTAACCAGTGATTCATATAACCGGCGACCACCTTTATCAGAAACTCAAAACCCCCCCTAGAACCAAATTCTGGCTGCGCCACTGCCTTATACTCTTCATTTATTTCATCTAAATGAAAAACAAAACACTAATTTAATAGATAATGTAATCATGATAATCTTTGAAATTTTAGTATCATAATTTATTTATTAGCTAAATTCTGTATAACTAAATAGGTATGTTTATGTAAAAGTTTGCATTTTTTTTTCTTTTTGAGCGACAAAGTGAGAACAACAGTAATTAACCAGACTCTTAATAATAACCCAATAATTCAAAAAATTGTATAAACAAAAGCTATGCACGGATATGTCGATTTTGACTAGTATACCAACCAAATTCAACGTCTTTGAATATTAATTTTTCTTATAAATAATTTTGTATGTCATTCATAAATTACTGGTACTCACCCTATATAAAATTTAAGATGTTGCTAATTTGTCTAATTGTACTGTATTGTTTATCTAATGTAATCAGAGAGAGCAGCACTATGCATTGTTATTTTTGATTGAATGAAAAGAGCTATATGCTTCGTGCTTCTCAGACAAATGTAATAAGTTTTGAGTGCACTCGAACGAATTTTTGTCGAAATTACACCGTTACAGAAGCTAAAAGAATAAAATGTTAAGTTTTATAAAATGATTCTTCAATTGTTGAGAAAGATATTAGTTTCACGACGATTGGAGAATCGGTTAGATTTTATATTTTGAAAATCGCCTCTGGTTTGCGATAACGATATTTAAGGGAAAAACGGTTCTTAAATCTTCAAAATGTTCGATTTTCGAGGAGTATGTATGTATATTTTAAGAAAAGTAATATTTCCTGAATATTTTAAAACAAACTAGCATAAAAAAATTACTATATTCACGCTAGCTATGACCAAAACTATATGAGTCTTTCTAAGTAAACAACGATTAAAAGATCATTGCCGCGGCTACTAGGGTCACAGAATGCCAATACTCAGCTGAGTTTTTCTAAAACCTGATTATGGGCCCCATCGTTACACTTCAATATCAAAGAAAAAAGTTGGTTTTTATGACAATAATTCTTTAGCTTTTCATAGGCAATCACCATCAAGAAACGCATGCCTTAGCTCCACGTACTTTTTCTTGCCCAAAGTGTTTGTAAGTATGTGACAAAAAACAATTCATTTATGTTGATTTTTTTTATATATATATAAGATTTATAGTAAATTGTTTATTAAATCTTTATATCGGAACATATTTATTAGTGAGTGAACCTAGGAAACATATCTAAACTTATAATGCTACAAGAAAAAGCCGAAGCTTCTATTTTTTTCATACAAAATCGCCGGTCAACTTAACATTTTTATGAGAGATAGCTGTGGAATTTTTTAATATTTTTAAAAGAATATATTTATAAAATAAATATCTCTTCTTGACTCAAAAATAACCCCATAAAATCATATTAGAACAATGGATATTTCAACTTTTAATAAAACTTACTTTAAAGTGATTTATCTATAAATACAGTTTTTCAGAATTGTGCGGAAGATATCTTAAGAACTTCTCGATATTTTTGCATGATATTTTAAGGATTATATTCATATCTTTAGACTATATTTAAATATGCTTAATGTTTAACCTATAAAAAATATTGCAATACTTTGCATTTACTTTTGCATTGATAAAAAATCCTGCATTACTTTCAACTTTATTTTTTAAATAAAAATTTTGCTAAAATAAACACATACATAGGTTTAGTGTTACGATAAAAATAACATCTATAAATCAGTGAAGATTGCATGTAAAAATACATTTTGCGCGCAATTAAAAAAAAAAAAAGCACACTTTTATCATTTTCAAGCATACAATTTTCAAATATTCTTTTATGCATTGCTTACAAAGGAATTGTGTTATTAAGTAATGTAATTATAGGAATTTTTTCATGCAAATCATTTCAAACTAAGCAGAAAACACTGTTGCTTTATTCACATGTTCCTAGAAAAATTGAATTTTTTTAACATTGAAAAGAAGTATGCCTCTCTAAGTATAGGATTGAAGATTCATTTAATACTTTAACATTATTATAATATGATATTAATCATGATTATTCTTTTTTCTTTTTCTTTTTTTTCTGTTACAACTTTTTTTTCCAAAAACTAAATCCATTTATTAAAAGCTGGTTTTTAAATTCGTTGACTATATTACGTACAACCATGTAAAAAAAATGACAAAAAATAAAATAAAAGAGGAGTAGCATTTTAAAATATGTATTTGAACTTGACTGTTTAAAAAATTTCTAAAAATTGCAATTTATTTTTCTTACATTAAATATTTTTTTTTACATTACTGGCTTTTAAACATTTCAACTCATTCCTCGCTTTTAATTTAAAATACTTTTTTTTTTTTTTTTTTTTTGCATTTTTTAAAATTCCTTTAATGAAAGAGGACTATGTAAAGTGAGCCTTTTGAATTCAAATCACTTTGATTTGTCTAACTCTGTATACGGGCGTTTCTTTTTTCATTTTATATGTTACAAAATTTCTCAAAAATATACACAATATTCTTATTTATACAAACAATGTACTATAAATATAAATACATCAGTTAGAAACAGTAATTTTATCTATGTATAACAATGGTGGATTCAAAGGAGCGGCGATGTGGCGATTGCCCCGCCCTTGGGCGCTGAGAAAAGGTCTCCAAGTCAACATTGTCAGGAAAATCACATGCCTCCAGAATATATGTTGGTCTTATTGACTCAAGCAACACATTTACTTAAATACTTTTCATAAAGTATTTCATAAAAACTACCATTCATTATCACTCATACACTCTTAGCATTCCTCATATTAAGTAATAAACATTAAAGTTTCACCTTTATTAAATGTAAAATACACTTCATAAATATACTTTACTTTTGTGAATACATCGTTTTTACTTACCTTTTGCACTTTATTCTTCCGATAATTTGAGCTGTTTTCATGAACAAATACTTTTTATTTAGTCCATCATTAAAACGTAAATACAGAAACACAAACACATTTTTACTTCTAACGAAAACCACATTACATCGTAAACATCGTAAGTACATCTGAGATAGTGCCTCTGCCACTCACTAGATGGCGGCACACGTAGGCCGTTCGGATTGGAAGACCGAACGTCGAATCAACAATGGCACGTGTATGCAAATTCCGGTGGATTGTTCTAGTAAAGTGGGTGTTTCTAGTGATTAGCCGACATTCTACCAGTATAAATAGTTGCTGAATCTTTGCATAGGTATGTATATTGGAAATCGATTGATCAAGCAATCGGCGGTGTTCTTTCTAAAGATATTGTCGTGGCGTTGGAATATCTGGCTTATTGATGTAGTTTAAAAGTGAACGATGGTCGTTGTGTTTGATGGCGATAGTGTTTAAATTCGAGCAGCTTGGTGCAATAATGTCCAAATATATTTGATGTGTTAAATAAGTTTATGCCTTGTTCTGTTTATGTCTATCTGCTAAATATCTATGTTCTATGAAAGTGAAATGTTACTGTCTTCAAAAACGAAACTGTTTCATCTCAAGTTGTTAGTATCACGATGCTGTAATATAATATGTGAGTATTTTGAATAAATCTCCTGTGTTTTGAATAACTTTTGTCTTCACTGAAGTCTATATATATATATATTCTGCATTTTCACTATTTAACTTTAATATGATAGCTCCCTTTAAACTAGCAAAAGCTTTTCACTATGTCATAACTAAAAGTTATACTCTGCTTACTTCAAAATAAACTATGTACATTATTTTCACAAACATGAGCAGGCTTGTTTTAAAGTCTTAAAACAAAACTGCGGAAAGTCATTGATGAGAATCATTACCAAATAAATGCACGTTGATTCGTATCAGGAAACGCTTTATAAAATAAGTATAAGTTAAATGTATGTTTACCAGGTTCAGCTAGGTGAGAGGCCTCCCCAAGAGCTAAAGTTTAATAAGCCCCGCCATATGCTTTACAAAAATTAATTCAATATGCAAGTTAAATGGTTTTAAATAAAAATTCTAATATTTTATAAAACTTTAGTAAAATTTCCCGCGGTTCTAATAATAATCTTTAAATGCTAAAACGGATACTTTGGTCTTTCTCATTTTTTATTACATAAACAATTCTAAAATTTGACTAATACTATAAAAGTTTAAAAATAAATATTTAATATACAAAAATCTGAAAACACGCACCAAATATTCTGTTACAACTTTCACGGTTGTATAACGAATGAAAATTAGTGAGATGACCACGAGTCTGACTGCCAGAAATTACCTCTTAAAAGTGTGATATATTCAGTTTTTTTGTCAGCTATACTAGGTTGCTGAGTAAATGCTCCATTAATAAGTTTAAAAATATTTGTTATTGAACTACATTAGAAATAAAGAAGCAAGCATTTTTTTTTAAGTAGGAAACATTTTTTCAAATAACTATAACTTTTTAAAAATTATAATAGAACTGTTATAAACTTTATTCGTTATTGTATGTAAAAAGAAACAGGATATTTGAAGCGAAAATATAAGCATAGCAAGAAACAATCAAACAGTAAATAAACATGACGATTTCGATTAAAAGTAACGTTTAAATTTATTGCTATGTTAACCTACGCCGTTTAAATTTAATTAATGTACTTTTTTACTTCAAAATTAGTACAAGTAGCATGACTGTGAAGCACAGCTTTAGTTAACATAGTTTATTAGATAAACATTTCTAATGAAAGATTTAATTAATTTTTAAAAAGTATAGGTTCGATATTTTGGAAATCAAAATTTAAAAGGTTTATTAACAACTGATATACATAAATAAAAACATAAAACTGATTTCCGTGGATAGAAAACCTTTTTAACTACATAAATAAAATGGCTTTAAAGGGCCAGAATGCGTTGAATTCTCAACAGATTATAAGTTTCGTTTTCATTTTTTAGACAAAAATGTCTGTTAGTTACAAGAATATCTAAATTTAGAAGAAATTAATAGAGAATTGATTTATAAATCTTTTCTTACATATCAACTCAGTTATTGCATAGAAAAAGAGATTTTTAGAACAGAAATAATACATATAAATTATTATATGGTGTAGCACGTATAAAAAAAAAAAACAAGTAACTTGGTTGCTTACCTTCATGAATATCGCTCGGCTTAAGCCATGAAGACATACGAGATGATAGCTGTGAAGCCTCCTCTTCTGTTTCTTTAGCCTTCTTTCTATAATAATTACCTAGATGTCTTTTAGACATAATCGAAATAAAATACTGTACACGCTGTACAACAACATAGAACAGTGTCGGAAAAGACATGACGCAAAATATTTGAATTTTAAATAAATAAAAATTTCTTTAAAATACTGGTAGCAATGTGATATTTTATATAATGTAATATAAATTAATTTATTTTTTATTTCTGATCCTTATACAACGAAAGTAAACCGCCGTTGAACATGAATACCTTTTCATGTGAATTTTTAATTTTCCTTTATTCTTAATCTTTTATGATTCCTTATTTTTGCGCCCTTCCAAGTCTTGCACCCGGGGCAGCTGCCCCGGCTAAGCCCCCCTTAGATCTGTCAGTGCATAATAGTTATTTTCTGCTCAAAAAGAGCAGTTTTGCTGCTCCAAAATAGCCTTCTGCTATTCCAAAATGATGATCCTGCTGTTCCATCACTGTATGATGTCATCAGGTATCTCCATAGTGGTTCATTGTTCTTATTCCATGTGATCTGTGATGTGATTGGCATTGGCAGTTACTCTAGTTAGAGAATTTGTAGTTAATAGTTTTATCTTGTTCTTTCATTTAGTATTGAGTTTAACTTTTGAGTTGAAAAATAAGTGAAAGTAAGTTTTTATTTTTTGTTTGTCATTTAAAAAATAAAATGGCAAGTAGTACTGGAAGAAAAAATGATATAATATGGCTCTCTTTTGATGAAATAAAAATTGAATCCAGGTAAGGTATTAGAGCCAAATATAAACGTTGTGGTAAAGAATTAGAAGGCTTAGAAATCTCTTAGGCTCTCTAGGCTTTTTCCATCTATGAAAGCGAAAAGTAAAATTGTGCTATAATTAAAAAAAAATTAAAGTGTATGTCTTGGATTTGATGGATGGTCAAATGTACATAATGAACCAGTGATATGTATAACTGTTACAACCAAGAACCAAGACAATTAATGTGTACTTAATTGATACAATTGATGCTAGTGAAAACGCTCATACATCTGAAAATTTGAAAAAAAATGGTTATTTCTTGTATTAAAAAATCTGAATTAGAGTTGCAGTGCTTCACCTGATCTGTAGTTAGAGATAATGTTGCAAATGTCACCAAAATGCGGCATTTAGTAAGCACAAATGAGCATTTAAATGTTATTACATATGGCTGTTCAGCACATGTGTTAAATTTATTATCCAATGACATCCTACAATCAAAGAAAACTTATTAGAAATTAAGTACTTTTGCAAAAATCACCTTGCAAATGCATTACATAGATCACATGCAAGTGCTTTGAAATTAGCACTTCCTAACAAAACTCGATAGAATTCAATGAAAGATGATTTGTACTCAAAAGTTTGCGTTAAAAGTTGGACTAGTTTACTGACCATTTGCAAAGAAAACAGAGAGAAAATCGATACAAACATTGAAAACCATATGTCCAATTTTGTCTTCAAAAGAAATGTTTGAACAACTGGAACCGATTGAAAATGCCCTTGACAAAATTCAAGATGATAACTGCAACATATATGTAAAGATCTTGTAAAAAAAATGAGAAAATAAAGTAGTGATGAAGCACCTTGATAGTCTATATAAAATGGCCTTAACGCCTATTTATTTTCTTCCATATATGCTGCATCCAAAACAAAAAGAAGGTTTAGGGTTATATGAACAAGAACCAAAAGATGCTTTTGATTTTACAAAGCAAAGATATCCATTAAATTCACTGATACCATTGATTATTAAATTCAATGCAAAGAGTTCACCTTTCCAGGAAGGCTTTTTTGAATCTAGTATTGTAAATACTGATGTGAATGGTGGAAAAGCCAAGAAAAAGAAATTAATAAGTTTAATAGCAAAGTTTTTTTTATGAAATTGAACAACTTTTAACAGCAAAGGCATCTTCTTTTCAGAGTAGGGAGAATATTTTTTAAATTTGGACTTGTTCAATTTAAACTGCAAAATAGATTCAGACTCAAAAAAGCATTAAAACTTGTGTTTTTACATAAAGTTTTTAACTAAAATGTAAAGATTTACATGTTGTAATATTAAAAATTTCTATAATAGTGATTGATTTTTTTTTTGGTATATAAGTGATCACACTTTTTACTGTTTATTATATGTAAAAACATTGTAATAATATCAAAATACTGTAATGCCCAGTGGCAGAACTATCTTCAAGTGTCTGCAACGCTAATAATGTTTTCAAAAATAGTCTGCAATACGCAATATATCATATAAATCTATTCTTGCTGCTGTTGTAGTTGTAGTGCTAATTAATTAAGGCATCAGCATTTATCTGCATTTCTGAGTAAAAAAAAAATTCTGAAATTCACAGCAAATATTCTGAAAAGTTACAGCAGAGGGGGGAGGGGAGAAAATCCCCTCTCGGCAATAATTTTTCTTGTTGCTGGTCAGATTAACTCTGCTTTTCATTCGAGTTGATTTCATGCTGAGTGTAGATTCTTGCAAATTGGGTTCGGATTAACCCGATTTTTTAAAATTTAGTCCAGTATATTGTTTCAGATTAAAAACTATGCCTATATTAATAAGCATAGATCTTTGTGTGTCTGCTGTTTTCTAAAGGAATGCTGCATCTTTTCCGGGACTATTTCACAAAATTCACGTTTTTTTTTCGTGAACCTTTGACAAAATTAGCGTATCTTTTTTCCCCCTGTGATCCTTTGGTGAAATTCACGTTTTTCTTTTTGTGGCCCTTCGACGAAATTCACACTTTTTCCGTGATCCTTTGAAGAAATTAGCATTTTTTCTGCGGCCATTTGACGAAATTTACGTTTAATTTACGACAAAATTAGCCATCTTCCAAATCCTTTGATGAATTTCACGATTTTTCTTTGGCCTTTGGACAAAATTCGCATTTTTTCCGTGATCCTTCGACGAAATTTGTCGTTTTTTCGAGATACTTCGACGAAATTTGCTGTTTTTTTTTTTTTTCGATATCATTCGACGAGATTTGCTGTTTTTTCGAGATCGTTTGACGAAATTTACCGTTTTTTGGCGATCCTCCGACGAAATTTGCCGTTTTTATTGCGATCTGGCGGCAGAATTTTCCGTTTTTTCGCGATCCGACGACGAAATTTGCCGTTTCTTCGACGAAATTGACCTTTTTTTCATGATCCTTCAACGAAATTAAGTGCTCTCTACGATCTTCTGACGAAGTTGGCATTTTCTCAGTAGCCTTTCGGCAAAATTCGCATTTTTCCGTGATCATTCAAAGAAACTCGTTTTTTTTTATGGCCTTTTGACGAAATTCACGTTTTTTCATGGCCTTTTGACTAAATTTGCATTTTTTTTCGTGATCTGTCAGCGAAATTAGCCATTTTTCGCAAACTTTAAATGAATTTCGCATTTTTTCCACGATTCTTCAACGAAATTCACCGTTTTATTCACGATCCTTCGTCGAAGTTTGCCGTTTTTTTCACGTCATTTACGCGCTATAGCATGTCCGTGACATCGCTGTATATTTTTAGTCTGCAGGTGCCCTAAAAAGTCTGTGACGCCCGTCGCATCGTCGCGTACATTCTGCCACGGGGCTGTAATGCTTAAATTAAAATAGTAAAAATTATACTATTAATATCAACAAAATAACTTAATGTAATTTTTGTTTAATGTTTGACTTCAGATATTTGAAAATAAGAATGTTCGGTTTGCTTCCAAATTGTAAAATCATTTAAACTGAAACAAAAAAAAACATGGTTTAAACCAAAAAGTTTGTTTAAAAAAAAAAAAAAAAAATTTTTTTTTTTTTTTACAATTTTGAAGTTTATTACAGCAAAATTTGATAGAACTAAAAACCCATTACAACAAAAAATTTTGCAATCCTCAGAAAGATGAAGCAAATCTACACATATAATTTTTTATGAAGCTTAGATCTACATTTAAGAAATTTTTGATAAATAATAAGACGAAACCTATTTAACAAGATGGTATTAAATTAATAAAATTTATGAAAGTATTTACATTAGAGGGTTGATATCCATTTTATTTATTAAGTTAGAATCACTTTATATTCAATTAATTCCTGCAAATTAAAACCAAATTATTAGTGAAATAGATAGTGCTCCCACGGAGTTCATTCTAACAAGATTTAGCTGTAAAAACAAAATTTACAGGTTATCTACCAATTTAAAATATATTTTTTAAGGGAGGAGAGGGGGGGGGGGGGGTATCAGATGTATTTAAGATAACATTGATGATATTATTCAGATAGAGTCAAAATACTTATAAATTTAAAACTATATTACACTGTTTTTAGCTTAACTTGGTTAATGTATGTAAAGATGGAATTTTGTAATTGATATTTCATTCTCTTCCTGATAGGCTAGAAGTATGAAAAAATTGTGTACATGGGTGTGTTTCCGATTACAATACAACATTTTAATATTTTAAAAATTTATTTATAAATTCACAAATTAATTTTAAGACAATTTTTCATTCTTCATGCATGGGTGATAAGTTGCCAAATATTCTTTATGGTTACAACTGAATATGAGTTAAACCATGCTCGCTAAAATAAGTTGACTGGCGGCAAAACTGCATCAATGAAATATTTAAGCACAAAATATAAATAAAAAAATAAAGAGTAATATTTTTTAAAAATATGTTTTATCGATAAATATTTTAGTATAAAATAAATTAAGATTATACATTGTGAAAACAATCTAGAAATCCTGAATGGATAGTTTAAATAAAGCTTTTTTTTTTCTTTTTCTTTCCTTTTGCTATACATTCAACATAGCAAAAATTATAATGTTTTTAATAAATTCACTAGTTCATGCTCTCTACCAAGATTTAATCAAAACTGGAAATTTTACATAATCAGGGTGTCTAAATTAACATATCGTAACAGAACTTTCCTTAACAACTTGAATTGCAGTCAGGAAATTAAGTTCAGTTGAGGCTTCTTTTATTATTTTGTATTTTAATGTTTAATAATATTTTCTTGAACTGCAGAAGTAGTGTATAACTGTAATTTTAATGATTGTATGTATGTTTATAAAAAATTTTATCTTACTTCAGGGCTTTTTGGATATGAATGAAGCTGCTTCTCTTGGTGTATTAAGGGAGTTATTTGAAGAAGCAATTAACATAGATAAATTTTCTCCTGATAAAAAATCTCAAGTGAAAAACTTTCTGGAAAAGAATTCCAAACAGGTAAAGTATTTTTTATTTATTAATTTTTATTTGATATACACCAATTCCCATACTTAAAGGTGACAAACATAAATTCTGTCATATTTAGGAAAATAATTAATTTATTACAGGTGTTGCAATAATTAGTGTATTGCAGATTCATAGATGTTTCATATCATTAAACATACTGTAGCAGCATATATACTTTGAAGTTTGAACAGCAGGTACAAAATTTCACCTAAACACATATTATAACATAATGGTCCAGCTAGTAAAGCATCTAGTGGACCCAATCAGCGTATTATTGCACAAATATACCTCATGTAGTAAATGCATTTTTCATAACAGCATGTGGATAACAACATAATTGCAAAATTTGCTGCTATACCATTATAAAGGCTTTGTAATATTGTGATATTATAACCCAATGAAGCTTTGCAATATTATAATGTTGTGATGTTATAACATAATGAAGCTTCACAAATTCACAATTTATAAATTGAAACAAGTAGGAAAGTGTGATCGAAGATCGCACAAAGGGTTTCGTTTAATATTCCTTTCAAAACACTTTATCCTTTCTTTAATAAATCCAAATAAATTTCATTTTCCAAAAAAAAAAAAAAAAAAGTCATGTTTTTTATAAAGTAAAAATTTATCGGTTTATTTTTCTCATTTTTTTTTTTTTGAAAATCTGAATTGGTTTGATAGCGGGCAAAGCACGCTATTATACTCTCATAATAATATCTGTCATGTGGACTAAATGCGATATTAAAAAAAATATATCAATTTCAAAATTAAACCTGTTGTATAGAGACCTTCAAAATGTTAAAATATGCCAATATTTCCATAATCGGGTTTTTATCATGATTCAATACCTTCCTCAAACTCATGTATTTACTATTCTCTCTTACTCATATTGATACTCTCTTTGTATTATTCTCAAACATTTGAAAAAGTCCGTTAAACTTCCAATATGACGTCAATTTTTTTTTTTTTTTTTTAATTCTCTAATGGCATCATATTAACCTGCTTTCTGTACTTACACATACTTATACTCTTTGTATTATTGAGAAATGTTTGAAAATTTCCATTTTATTACTAATATGACGTCATATTAATCTTTTTTTCAGTCGGTGAAACTTTTTATTTCATTTTTCACGTGGAAATCTTTCAATAAAAAATTAATTATTGTAGAAAGAATTTTATTGTGGATTTTTAATTGTTGGCAATTGCTATAACGAAAAATGTTTAAATTTAATAAGAAAAGGCTGTTAGATTTTTGGTTTTTTATCTCTCTATATTAAAATAATATGATTTTTTCAAAATTTTATGATTTTCAGCTTCATAGTAGGTATTCAATTATAAGTACGCTAAATTTCAAGTCTGCAAGTTATATAGTTTCTGAGAACCAGCTGTGTGACGGACAGACAACATAGCAGGGTTGGGTTGGGTTGATTGTTGACGGCCAATTATCTGCACTTGGGATATAGGCCCGGGGGGAGTGCCCTTCGTGGGGGTCTTTCTAAGGGAACCTAACCCGTATTTACGCATGGAGAAATCCACGGCTCGAAGAAAACCACGAAAACTCCGAACGATTAGGCCGACGGGCGCGATTGGGATTGAACCCAGCACCTCCCGTCTACCAGCTTCGAGAGCACAACCTCTCACAACATAGCAGGATGAATAGGGTTTCGTAAGATGAACGAAACCCTAAAAAACTAATTAATTAAAATTAATGTAAATTAAACAGAATGTTTTGCTGCGATTTTCCTTAATATTTCTGTTAATGTAAAGAAGGAGAATGATGCATAGCTCAAAGAACAAAAATGATGTATTTATTTTTAAAAACAAGAGTGAATATTCTTAAATAATAAAGAAAAATCTGTGACAGATAAATTAAATATGAAAATGTTCTTCTTTCCTTTTGCCTTTCCCCAGTACAAAAAAGTTAAAAATCTTTAAAATTATCACACCTTTTTTTCTGACCTGTCTTTTACTTTATGGCAATAAATAATCTATCTCCCCCTCCCACACACACACACACACAAAATGAAAATAAATAACACTTTTTTGTCACTCCTCCCCGAGCACTGACAAGCAGTTTTAATTCTTTAAAATTCTTTAATTTTTCAATTTTTCCTGCCGTACTTGTACTCTGTAGTATAAAAGAAAAAAAAAAGCAACGAATCATATAAATACACCCCCCCCCCCCCCAAAAAAAAAAGTATCCATTTCTCCCGCTTATAAATTTTAAAATGTTTTATTTATTCATGTATTTTTTGCCATATTTAATTTTTGGGAAGTTCCACCAAGTAAAAATTTTCACTTTTTTTTTTTTTTTTTTTTTTTTTTTACTTTAGCTTCTTTTATCCTTCTTTAGCATTGCTCAACATCACTGCACTTTAGCATTTAGCCAAAGCCACAGAAAGGGTTGTGCGGGTGGTGTCACAGCAACAGGTGAGAAGCATGATTAAAAATGGACATTAAGCCCTTACTTTTGTCACTGGTTTCTTCCTGACCAGGTATAATTAGAATAATAATAAAAATAGAGAATTATGTATTTAAAAGTGTATTAGAAGAGAACAATAACTGAATTTGACCTTCATATAAACAAATGAAATGCTATAGCAATTAAATTGCATTTGAATAATCTCAAATAGTACAATTTTCAAATGCCCAAACTAGATTTAGGCAACACAGGTATGGAGTTAAAGAATGATCAGTATTTCATGACAAATCGATTTTTCTAACAGTTTTTTTTCATTTGGCTTAAAAACATTTTTATTGTTATTTCTTGCTAATTAACCAAATTGCTAATATATTGATCAAAAGTCAGTGAGAGCCTTGCGTAAAGAAGAAATATTTTTAAAAGTACATATTAATCTTTAATTTGTTTAAGTTAATTTTGCTGGAAATTTTAATTAAGCTTTCTAGAATCATTTCAAATAAATTACTTACAATCACTTATATGTAATTATTCTTTAAAATGAATGTGATAGATAAATCATTCTCAATTCAGATCATCAAAATGTGACTTAAAACATTATAAAAAAAAAACATTTTTAGCATTGCATTAAATTTTAGATACCACAGAAGTTTGATTAACACTACTTCTTTTATTGGAAAAAAATGTATGATATTGTTAGAAATTTTTCATTAATGAAAGTGAATAAAGTTTGATCCACTAAGCAACTGTTTTTTAAACATATTCATTAATCTACTCCTTTATCAAATTATATGTTTATATCTTATAATGCTTGTAAGTTTGTATCAAACTACTGTTTAATTTTCTAATCTGAAAATATCTTTTCATATTGGTTACAAATGTGTTCTTTCTGCTTCTGATTGATATGTTAAGCCTTTTCACATTGGTTCGTTATCTCACTGATGTACTTACTGCATTGCACGTCATTTTTTATGTGAAAAAAACACATCAGGATATTTTAGTCTTTGTTGTTCTACTGGAAAAATTAGTTTACCATCTTTTAACATGATCGAGAACATTAAAAAATTATATATGGGAATGATGACAAGTCTAAACATTTTAGATCCAATATTCGTCAGTATAATAATGCTATGTCATTTGTTTATTTGCTGCAAATGTTAAATTGCCTGATGGAAATGGCCAATCTATATATTTAAAACGCCAAGTATTTTTTTTCGACAGTTCGGGAGAAAAAACTACTTCATCAAATTACATGATTCTTGATTTAAATGAAAGATATTTGCCCGCAGATTTGTTATCATAAGCAATAGGGAAAAGATACTGATTATGGAAAAGGGCCGAAGAAACCATACAAATAAATTATACTTGAAACCATTTAAAATCTGTCTCATCTGCCGATTGTATATTATTATAGTAAAAAAAAAAATTTCTCCCTTTTTACATAAAAATTGATTAGCTTAAAACAGTGGATGCATTTTAGAAGACATGGATTTGTAAAACTATTTATTTAAACTTTTTAAAACTTTTTTTAACATTGAATTTCGACAGTGCCTTTGGGCAGATGCAATGCACATGTGCATAGTAACTCACTCGGTTGCATTATCACAGGGAGAGAGATGTGTGCTTTTACTATGTTCTTTTATTTACTGAATATGGTATGGACGTAGGAATATACTATTTGTATGATACTTCATATTCATAGGTCCATGAAATTTTGTTTCTTGCAGTGGTGAATATGGCAGTAATGTCGAACTGATTTGCATTATGCTTTATGCAGCTGTTTACGGATTGTTTGTTTGGAGTTTGCATCGAAAATAGTTCTGTATTTCACTGGGGGGAAAAAACTTTTAAAATAAAGTTTTTGAAACACTGTTTCATGATCTCCCCTTCTTAAATAATAAAAAAGCTTATTTTACTTATATTGTAATGGTAATTTTTTTTATCAAGTTTTGACGAGTTCCATCTAGTTTAATATTTATTGCAATAAATTATGAACATACAATCTTATTACCAATTCATTACAATTTACAGTGTTCATTATTTATATGTTCCTTGTTAGAACAGTCTTTATTATATTTTGACAACCAAATATCCTTTCAACATTTCTCATGCATCAAAAATATGATTTGCAAATATAAATACTTTTTTTGCAAAGCAAATGATTTATTTATTTGGTTTGTTGATGTGAGGCTGGTGCAAGCTCTGTATATTGCAGAGTTTGTGTTAGTGACTTTCATTATAGTTACAGTGTATACATGCATGTGTGATTGTGCATGTTTTTAGCTGTTTTTCTTTTCTTTTCGTTTAAGGTATATAAAGGCTATGTGGATGATCCTAGGAACACTGACAATGCATGGATTGAAACAACTGCATTGAATTTTCATGATGAAACTGGTGAAACAACTTCTATTATTACTTTGGATGCCCGTGATGATGCAACAGATGCTACTTGGATCGATATTGATGAAAAGCTGGATGTGTATGAAACACATCTTCCTCTTCTAGAATCTGTTCTTAACTGCAACTTAAGTAGTAGTTCATAATTGTAACTTTCAAGCATAATGCTGTTTTTCACAATTTCAATCTAATATTTTTATATGTACCTAAAAAAAGCATATATTTTTATCATTAACTGTTCAGAATAAAATATGTAAAATGTTTTCTTCTTGCTTCAGATGAATTTCAAGCAACGACGTGTTTTTTGAATTTATTTTCATAATTTTAAGTAACAATATTCAGATTATACTGCCTTACATACAATGTTTTAAAGATTTTAAAAAGGTTTATTTTATTGAACTGTATTTACACACACATTTACATATATATATATATCAATTTAATGAATTTGTTAGAATATAAATAATTTTACAATATACAAAAATCTGTCTTATGGTATTGCTGTGGGTTTATCTCAAAGATGATTTTTCATTTATAAGTAAACTCACTATTTAAGAACACCTCTTGATGTGTTGAAGTAGTTATACAAGACTGTTCTTTTTTCTTTTTGCTAGATTTTATTACTGTTGCTGTAATTGTAACATTTATTATGAGCATTTTTTTATGTGAGTGAAAAATGCTTATTTTCATTCTGTTTTGATTTAAATAATAATAAATCTATTATTGGAATGTAGTCACATTTTCAAATTCTTTTAAAATATGCTAATTAGCTTAAATATTTTCACAATAAAATCTTGTTATGAATGGATTATGTTTCACAAAACTAATAAAAGTTTTTTTTTTTTTCTTTTCTCTGTTAATGCTTTTTTCCTGGCTTGTTAAACTGTTAATTTGATATATCTAAGTAAATTTTTATTTTTCACTTAAAAATCATTACACATGACTTATAATTTATTATAGGATTATACAAAGACATATAGTTTATTAATTAGAATTATTTACTGCAATTATGTTACATTTCGATCTATTATAATTAGGATAAGGAAGTAAAAAGAGAATTTATCATGCTCATGCACTGTTAGGCAACTATGTTTATTCAAACATATTTTAACATTAATATTTAAACCCTATATTAGTAGACTAAAAACAAGAGTAATTAAATAAAGTTCTATAAGCATAATAATAATAATATATATATATACAAAAAAACCTGTGAAAATGAAATTCTAGGGACTAGAAAAAAAAAAAAAAAAATCTGCTTTGGCGTAATTTCCATCTTAGCAGATAACATTGTATGGTGTTCCTTCTTTCATGACCATAATTTTTTTTTTTCATTTAAGGCCGGATTTAATTATAGATAGTTTCCATCTTCACAGGTTTTACTGAATTATAGTTGCCATAAAAAGGTAAAAGATAAATGTTTCATTTTTACATTTTTATGCACTTTGAATAAGCTATATTTATGCAGACAATTTTATTGTTACTACGAGCAGTAAGCCCATTCTTTGCACGGATAGAATGAAAAAATAAATACTCATCAACTCTAAACATAGAAAGACGGAACACTTCCATCAATGAATATGGCATATGTAAAAGTATATTGTGAATTACATCCACAAAAATGAAATATAACTTCAATGATAGTTTATAGCTGTTGCACTTTTCATTTTAATTTGTATTCTAAATGAAAATTAAAGCCCCCCCTCCCCCTTATTAAAGTAAATTGTTTTAATTTTCATGGATAAACCAAGCTTTGAAACTATTAAAGTGGCTAAATGGCAAAACTCCATCATTGAAACTAGTCATATTAAAAGAAAATATGCATTTTCATACATAAATTTGAAGAATTTTACTTGCGACTGCATGGAAATCTTTTTCCCTTAAGTCTCAGAATTCTTACTGTACATATATGGTTTGATATTTTTTATTTTCACAAAATTTAGGGGAAAGTGTGGGGGGGGGGGGACTTATCATTATTAGTGTTTCAGTATATATACATAAATTTGAAGCATTTTACTTATGACTGCATGGGATCTTTTTCCCTTAAGTCTCAAAATTCTTACTGTGCATATATGGTTTGTCATTTTTTATTTTCCCAAAATGTAGGAGACGGAGGGGGGGGGGGACTTATCATTATTAGTGTTTCAGTGTTGTGCAAAGAAACAAAACAATTGTTTGCAGTTTGGTATTATTGAAATTAAAAGCAAACAATTATATGTTTAACCAGTGGCACCAACTTTTGAAAAATATTGGGTGGACTCAAAATCATTTTAGAGTAAAATGACACTGCCATTTTGTTTTCTTTGAAACTTTATAGGAAAAGATATTTCAAGTTATGTTAAGTCAAGTTAGAATTTTTTAGAGTAGAATATAAAGTTGCAATTTTATTGAATTATATTCTCATGGAGGTCTTCATTTTATGGACTCAAATATTTACTATTATGCCATGAATTTGACTACAAATTAAAATGCAGAGGACTAAAAATTATTAAAATGGGCATTTAATACAAATATACTGAAATACTTGTATTAATAGTGCTATTTACTTGAACTATACCAGGTGATTTAAAAAAAAAAAAAAAAAATCTTGAACAGCTGGTAATAAAAAGATATATGTTCAATTACAAAAAGGATACAAATCAAGTACATCGTTCAGATATGGTATCTGTTTAAAAAGGAATGTATGCTCATTAAAATATAAAATTTAATTTTTATACGGTCTTGTTTTAGTATAACTTATATTTAGAAAACGAAGGACATTTAAAAAAATCTTTTACGGACAAAACATGCTTATTATACTTTAAATTTTATAAATTTTTAGTGTTTTCTGGCATTAAAAATGTGCCTTTCCTATTTATAAGTACTTAACGATTTTTCTTTTTATATATAAAATCAACCCACTTATTGAGTAACATGGCATGTTGAAAATATGATCTCCAAACTGCACATCTTCCAATAAATGCATCATAAGCATACTCTAAAACAAATTTTTTTTTACTGTCTTTATTTCACGCTTGAAATAGTAATTTGATTAAGCCATTTCTTTGACATAGTAGAACACAAAAAAAAAAAAAAAAAAATGTCTTTTCCGTGGGTAGAGAATTTCAACATTTATACGCTTTGCTACTTTATTAAAATATTAAAATCAGAGAAAAAATATTTCTATCCTGATGCACCCTGGTATTCCTGTGCACTGTTCACTTAAAGCTATCCTGAAAAGAAATATTTTTTTCACTCAACAATGCAAGCTTTCTGACACATTCACAGAGTCACTTGTATATGTAAAAAACATCAGGGAAGACATCTGAAGTGATTTGGAATAAAATAGTGTTTTTCATTTACAGAAAAAGAAAAATACTACATCATCATCTATCCTGTCTTGTGCCGACCATTTCTGAGATGATGCATTTTGAAAATTATCTTACTATGCTTTGACAGCATTATTTTTTTTTAAGATCCTATAGTCCAAAAAGTAAAAAATTCTGAATAGAATTCTGCAAATTTAGTGCATTTACGAAGAAAAATTAATTTGTGAATATGCAGGATATTTCTCTTTTCAGAGAAAATTGATTGTACGTCTTTCAGGATGAAAAAGTGTGTGTGGGGGGGGGGGGGGGGGGGGGATTTATGTTTTAGGCTCCCGTCTGTCTGTTACTGCTATTTCTTACCATATTTTTGAACGAAATAATTGTGTGAAAGTCAACAGCAGAATTGTTTTTGCAGTGATAGAAAAATAAATAAGGACATAAAAAGAATAACGAAATTGTGTGGGTTGCAAGAGCAAATTATTGGGTGGGCTCGGGCCCATATAAATTAGTGCCACTGTGTTTAAATTTTTAAAAATCTGTAGATTATGTTACAGTTTTATATAACTTTATCTAAAAGCACATTTTTTTGTTCTATTCTGTGCTGTAAAGACTAAAATTATGCAATATTTAGAAATTTTAAAAAGATTATAAAATATTTTAAAAACATTGGCGAAAGAAAATGCCTTGTGCAAATATCCAGTAAAAAATCCCTTAAAACTTAATTTAAAAAAAAAAATCTAAATCGAATTTTGAAAAAATCTCTTTGAGGTATTCTTGGGTACAGAGTGCCTCTATGTTGTAATGCTGGCCTTATCTATCGTATCAGAGCATGAGAGTCTACCCAGACAGATTTACAAATTCTGTGTTTATTAATAAAGATTTAAGTTCTATATTAGTGTATACTGAGAAAAATAATAATTTAATAAAATTCTGGAACATAATAAAAGACCACATATGAATGTTTGAATGAGATTTAATTACCTATTAATTATAATCTTAATTAATAATGAAAATTTACTTGTTAATTATTTAATAAATACATAAGAAATATATAATTATGAATCTAATTATATTTTAGCATGTGCATTTCTCTCTCACCTACCCTTGTATGGCATGTATATAGGTGAATATGTCTATTCCTTTCAGGCATTTTTCTGAATTCTCCATCATATTTGTGTTTTTATTGCTTGTAGTGCCCCTCCCCCATTCCCCATCCTTTCAGTTTCTTATTTACATCAAACAAATACCTACTTGTAGAATATGTTTGTATTCTTATTGGAATAACTTTCTGCTGTTATCACCTGACAATGAGCTGATATTTAATTACTTTTAAAACTGTAGTTGTTTTCTTTTTCCTTCATATCTATATTAATAAAAGAAAGTTTCGCTCTGTGTGTGTCTGTCTGCGATGGCTAGTCAAATATAGCTCTCCTAGAAGTCTGAAAATTTAGGTGAGGTTAGTCAAAGGCCTCTCCTAGTGCACCTGAGAATCAGAATTTGAATATTTTGAAAATTAACTGAAATATTAATTAAAATTCATGAACCATCGCTTCCAAAATGTCTTTTTCTGAAAATGGTGCAAAAGAAATGTCAAAATTGCAAAATTCAGGTCTGTGTCCAGAGTGGGAAGAAATATTTAAGGTTTATATGAAAAAGATTGGGTTACCAGAATGACTTTTAACTACGCCTTTTTCCAACACGTCAAAGTAACAAAAATTATTAGGTCTTTCGACAAAAAAATTTGAAGATCTAAATAAACAAAATATCGCAAATTCAAAAAATCAAATTAAAAAAAATTCCATCCATAACTTTTGGAAATATTAATTAGAAAATTTTAATCTTTTAAGTGATTTAATCTTGCAAAGAACACACATGTTCAGTAAATATTTGAGAGCATCAGGTGTCTGCGATAATGAATCCACAAAGAAACAAGATACTATTAGATTTTTTAGGGGATTCAAATTAACAGTTCTAATTAAGCTAAGATTTTAAAATTAACACCGTTCGAATCCTCTCTGTTTCCACATTTCAAGTTTGTAAAAATTAAGATTATATGACACTTAGAACCCAAGATATTTTATTATTTTACATTAATTTTATTGCAGAAAAATAATTTATTTTAACGCATTTTTTCACAAGCCAGGAATAACAGATGTCTTGAACAAAGAAAGTAACAAAACAAGTAATAAAAAGTTGGAGTTGTGTTATTAGAAACTGTATAAAATTATTAAAAATTATGGATTTTTTTTATTGGAAAATTATGCATCCTTACATAAAACAGGCTGAGACATGAAATTTTCAAAAAATCGAAAAAATCCACCAATAAGTTTTTATTATATAAAAATTTTGATTTTTATGAAAAAGAAATAAAAGCTTATTTGACAATGGGAGTGATAATTAAAGAAAAATTTTCATTGGGGTTTTCTTGAACAAATTATTCGTTATACTTGAGGGTAAGGGGAGGTTAACGCCTTTTATTTAGTATCGTAGTTCATTGCGTACCCCCAGGCAGTGACTTTTTCATTAATGGAGAAGTCTTATTAAAAATAAAAAAATGTATTTCTCTGATTTAGGCAAAACAAATTGCCTTTCAGGTATTTAACATTTTTAGCCTTACCTGTAGCGTTTTATAAATATTATATGTAGAGAATACTGGAAATTTCAAATAATGATTTTCGTAAAAATTAAATTTATGTTTCTAATAAAAGTACACAACCCATATTCACTTGATTATCAAAATAAGCGATTTATTGTTACTAGCGGCTTTTCCGAAGAGTGGCTTACTATGTAGTGGGCTAGTCCATTAATATAGTAGGTGGGGACAGAGGAATCGAAGAGACCGAGATAATTTACGTCCAGCCCCCATCCTCGGCTACCAGCTAAGATTTCCCCTTACAGTCTAAGGAGCGTTGATCGCACGCAAACAAAGGCATTGATCTTTCGTACTGAAAATAAATTTTGTTTGATGCATTTTACATTATTTCGTGTTATTATTTTGCATATGCTTATGTTACTGTCAGTTTGCTAGTAAATTTTCATAGGGCACATTATACAGCCTATTTCTTAATAGTTTTACGCAAAAACTTTTATAAGCTTTATTAATTTTGTGATTTATTATTTGCATATTGGTAATAAAATAATAAATTTTATGGTAAAAAATTAAGTTTTTAATTTATTGTGATTAGATATATTTTTATATATTACAAAATACCTTTTTTATTTCTCTTTTTCTGGTGGGTTTCGTGCATTTCATTAGAATTATTAAATTTTCATATTGTAAACAGAAATTGTATTTAAGACTTTTGACCTTTTTTTCTTCCTTTACACAAAGTTCTTTAATAATTCCGTCAAACATTTATTTCAAAATTACTATAGACAGACATTTCCTCAAATCATTACACTATTTTTATTTTCAAAAATCTTTAATTATCTAAATTTAGATATGATTAATGAAGCACAAAAATTTTATTTTTCTTATAATTTTAGTAATTTTTGCATTTTATAAATTTGTTTTCATAAGTTAATTTATCATTATAAACATTAGGAATACATTAGTGACTTTTTTGTTAGGTGTGCTAAGAAAAATATTTTGTTTTAACAAAATCTTTTTAGATTCCTTACATAATAATCGTAATAATAGCCATAGCTTGACTTTTTTTTTACAACATATCCACCTCTTGATTATTTTTTACTGGTAGTGATAGATTTTTGTGAGCAAAGCTTATGGAAAACTGGAACTATTTCTTTTTAATGAAATGATTATTTATGATATGAATTTTGTATAATATAACCAGTATTTTAATTAATTTTAATTTCATTCTTTGAATGTCAACACTTGCATATTTCGAGGATAAGAATTTGTGGTGTTTCCATTTTATATAATTTTATTCTATGTAAATCCTCTCTCTCCCCCAGAACACAAGTTTAAAAACTGTAATCTTTTAAAATTTTACTGTCCATTTTTGTTAAATAGTTATAAAAGTACATGATTATTAATCTAAATCTCCGCCCACACACACCATTCTTCACACAGCAAAAGATATTTTCTAGATTTGAAAAGGGCAGAGCAAAACATTTTCTATTTTTATTTATTTATTTATTTTGTAATTTGACTGTTTACACTCCCTTTGTTTGATACTTATCATTTTTATTAAAATAGTGATATTTTTCTTTTTAAATATTAGTAATGTAAAAAACTAAAATTTTTAAACAGCACAAAACTTTCTTATTATATCATTTTACTATATTAGTTTAAATAGTGGAATTACAAACAGGATGTTTATGTGAATTAACATATATTTACACTGATGCAATAATAATAATAATAATAATAAAATACTGATTAAAGCATGTACAATAACCTCAAATATTTTTAGCAGAACCACATGCTGAGGTCAGGACTCAGGAGCTAGGATAGAGATTAATTCTCCCAGTCTCTCCTTTTCTTCTGTCCCCACCTTCTATTATTGAGAGTTCTAAATGGACTAATCCACTACATATTGAGCCACTCTTGGAAAGAGATGCTAGTTTTGTTGTTGTGCACTTGACCAAGCGTCCCCTGGCGGTCAATCCTACAAGTTTTTTCTCTAACTGTGCATTTTTATCTCATGTTCTATGGGCCTGAATTCAACATGGTTTTCGATCGCATTGCAGATTTTAGTTCCACCGCCAGAAGGCACATTATTTTCTCGAGTTTTATGGGCCTGATTTTGACGGAATTAGTTCTTCAACTCCCTTGGTCCATGTCGGATGTTCATATAGGACAAATCAGCGCCTCCTGGCGGTGGAAGGTGGAACTAAAGGACTTTGTAGCACATGCGCAGCACGCCTGCTATATGGTGCTGAAGGCAGCAAGGACACGTGTCGGAGTTTTGTTCAGAAGGTGGTACGTTTGGAAGAGTGCGCCTCCTGGCCGCAGAAAGTGGAACTAAAAGATTTTGCAACGTGTGTGCAGCATGCCTACTATACGGTGCTGGAGGCAGCGGGAACACGTATAGAGAATGTGCATGTTTGTCAACAAACTGGTTCCTCACTAGACCACGCCTCTTCGGTAGGCAAAACATATCCCGCTCAATGCGCTATTTCCTACAGATTCCTATGAGAAAGCGAAATTTTTGCATTCAATTATGGATCATATTTATTCAAAAACAAATTTTCTTTTATCAGATTACGCACAGAACTCAGATTCTGTTGCTAATCAAGATTATTTAACAAAGCTTAGATTTGTCAAACCGAATAATAGTGTTATTATTTTAGATGATCCGTATATTATTGTGGATGCAGATTGGAAAGCAGATATGGCTTTTTGGCCATCGGTTGCTTCATCAGATATTGAAACTTATTTAAAAAAGTTTCCAGGGAAGAAATCAAGAGCTCAAGAAGCGTTTCAACTTGTTGTAGCTGGTAGGAGAAAGATTTTAGTTCTTTTTTTTTTTTTTTTTTTTTAATTATGTCGTAAAGTTAATGTTTTATTTACTTTTTTTCTACTTGTAGTTCAAGTTGTTCTTGTTCGTATGGTAACTTTTTATTGCTTGAGCTAATCGGAAAATGTTTACAAATTTCGTTATATTCAGATTAAATGATCGATTAAAATGATACCTATGAGTATTCTCAAATCAAAACGGCTTATTTTTTTAAACACTTTTATATAATTTTAACATGTTGTACTATGACAAGGAAATCTATGAAACTGAAGCATAAGTTTTGTCAGAATTCGGTTTTATTAGCTGAAATAATTTTTATACTGAATAAACACTCCTTAAGTTTAAAAATTTTTTTTTTACTATTCTAATAATATGTATAAAACAAGACAAAACAAAAAATTGACTTTTATGAAGCGTTTAATGAAGTACTAAGGGCGATATTTTTTTAAGAAACATTTTACATTTTTTTTTTTTTTTTTTTTTTTTTTTGTAAAAGAGAATTATATAATTTAATCTAAAAAAAAAAAAAAATAGATGCCATGTTTTAGAAAAAACCTTACCATTTAAAAAGCTTTTAATCAGGTGTCGATGCAGTTTTTTTTTTTTTTGGGGGGGGGGGGGCATTTTGTGAAAAATAAAATTTATTTTTCTGAAATTTGTTATATTTTTGTGAAAAATAACATTTTGTAACAAAAAATGATATCCAGATACTCAAAATCAAACCAAACATTTATTAATAACGAACTGACTAGCGCCCGTAATAATAAATAAATAAATAAATAAAACTCAAGTTTTCAATATCGAGTCGAATGAACCAAACTCTGTTGAAGATTGCAGAAGAAATGACCTTTTTGCCATGATGCGGCAGTTGGGACCGCTCACTTCGAAATCTACCTGTGTCTGTAGGCGGAGCACACAAAGATTTTTTTTCTGTAAGGGTTGGTTTTATAAAAAAAAAATTGTCAATATAAAAGTTGTAGATAATATTAAGAGGATTTGTAATAAATTAGCGGATTTGATAACTTGTAAATTGACAAAGTTATGAATTTTTTTCTTCTTAAACTCCTATTCTCTCTCCCCCCCCCCCCCCCCCACCCAACCACTTGAGGCCATTTTTAATGATATTAAAAATCTGTCATATATAAATTTTCGGCCCTTTTCCTAGAAATAATAATAACTTTGAGCGGATTCGAAACGTATCATAATTAAGAGGTTATGGGTAACGTAAGGGGCCCGGATCTTGTCCGAGAAATTTTTGGTCATTCATGTAGTTGCTGGAAATGCTAAGAAGTTATTAGAAAAAAAAAAGCTAGCGAATTGGACGATTTTTAAGGGAGCTATACTAGGGGGCCCAAAAGGGGCCGCTGATAGTTTTGAGCAGGGCCCTAAGATGAACGGTCCTACCTGGAATGTAGAAATGGGGAAATAACTAAATGGAGGAAACGCACTCAAAAACGAAGATCGAATTAAAAGAGAACAAGGTATTAACAATTTAGGGAACAATAACTTCGAGGGGCCCGTATCTTCTCCTTTTTTTTTTTTTTTTTTTTTTTTTTGTCGTTTATGTAGTAGCTAGAAGTTCTAAGTTGTTAGAAAAAAAAAGTTAGTGAATCGGACGATTTTTAAAAGAAATATAGTAGGGGGCCCAAAGAGGGGCCAGCTGATAGTTTTGAGCAGGGCCCTAAGATGAACGCTCCTAACTGGAATGGGGGAAAAGTTAAATGGAGAAATGGCCCCAAAAACGAAAATCGGATTAAAAGGGGACAAGGTATTAACAATTTAGGGAACAAAAACTTCAGGGGGCCCGCATATTCACCAAATTTTTTTGTTTTTGTTGTTCATGTAATAGTTGGAAGTTCTAAGTTGTTAGAAAAAAAGTTAGTGAATCGGACGATTTTTAGGCGAACTATAGTAGGGGGCCCAAAAAGGGGCCAGCCGATAGTTTTGAGCAGGGCCCTAAGATGAAGGGTCCTAATTAGAAAGTAGCAATGGAGAAATAACTAAATGAAGAAAAGGCCCCCAAAAATAAGAAAATCGGATTAAAAGCGGGCAAGTAATTATCAGTTTAGGAAACAAAAACTTCAACGGGCCCCGTACCAGTCCCTAGGGGACCAGGGTCATAACTAGAACGTAGAAATGGGGGTGAAAGCTAAACGGACAAAAGGCCCCAAAAACGATGAGGATCGGATAAAAATTGGCTAAATTATTAACAATTTAGGGCAAAAATCTTAAAGGGGCCCCAGGGGGCCGGGGTCTCAAAAAGTGAAAAATCCGAGCCTCAGGTGCATCAGGACCTACCTTGGGCTATCCGCTGCAATTAAGAAAGGCAAAATTATATGAATAATTAAATAAAAAAATATGAATAATAAGCACATAACACAGCTAATTATACAGTAGGCATGCGTATGTTTTGCCTACCGTTCGTTCTTTACGGCTTCGTGACGTCACATGCACATTCTCTATAGGAGGTTCATTTAGATCAGGATGTGCCCCTGTCGGCAGAAGGTGGAAATAAAGAATTTTCCGTCGTGTGCGCAACAATTTTAAATAAATAATTTCATACAAAATCGAGTTAAAGATATAACATCATACACTCTATATGATTTTGGCTCTCACCGGTCTAGACGATTTTGGACAAAAACAAATTGCTAGCATTTTGCTAAGCCTGCCATTGAAACCAACTGAATGCTTATTGATTTGTCTCACTTAGCGTGCCTCCATCTCAGAATAGTGACATATGGCTTATAAAATTTAACTGGTTGATACAATTTTGAACAAAAACCAGTCGTCCAGCATCAGATTGGGGCAAATTTTTAATGTAATTATAATTGCAATTGCATGACTTAAAAAATTCTTCCAGCACCGTAGCCGGAATCGCCCCCCATCCCATTATTTAACGATATTTCTCTGCTTGAATGCGTGTAACTCTAATCAATTACATACAATTAAATTGTAATTACAAATTTACACAACTCTGCCCATCATCTTGACGAGCTTACTATTAATGCCAAGCTAATGTTTGTTAAATTGTTTCACGATCTCAGTGGCTCAGACAGCAGTTTGTCCAAACGATGGTAAACCTACATTCCAGAACTTGACGGTACTCGCCTGGACGAGTTCGATTTGAAGAGTCAGACAAGTTAATCAACATTAGCTCGGCAGTAATGCCAGCTTGCCAAGATGCTTGGCGATTTGATTTTGTCCAAAATTGTCTCCACCAATCAAATTGTATATCCTGTCGTTGAGCTCTAATATAGAATGGAGGGCTAGGGACTTCTCCGCCAGTAGCAAACTTTGTTTTGTCTTGGTTTTTCTTTAAAGCGAAACTGATTGAGATAAATTTATGAAACAATTGTATTCATACGTAACAAGGACCGCTTGCTTGAATGTTGAAATTTAGGAAGTTAACTGTCGTCACCCTCATATCACGACCTACGTCAGGGCTACACTAGATACCAGGCTGGCTCATTCATTATCATGACGTCAAAAATGATGGCTGGCCGCGACTAGAACTCCTATAATAGAGGCTGACGCATCCTCGCAGATTTGGTATCCGAATTGCAGCCCAGGCGAAAAACCAAGCAAATCAGAACTGGTTCAGCCAATTAGAACTGAGTCTTAGGCAACCCCAACTCCGGCTGCGGTAGATTATGCTAAGCTGCGTACCAATAATGCGAAACAAAATGGATATGCGTCAGTTATAGAAGTCTTAGCCGCGACGAAAGACATACATCGATTGGCACAAAACGATGGGCGCGTCGCTTTGTACCAGCGTGACCTACGTTATACACGGTCGGTGCATGACGTTTAAAACGTCATATGGAGTGGATCATTTTTACACGGTGATTGGTGCAAAACGGTGGGCGCGCCGCTTTGCACCAATTACCGTGTAAAAATGATCCACTTCGTGTGACGTTTTAAACGTCATGCACCGGCCGTGTATAACGTAGGTCGCGGTACCAGTCGCTGGTCGCGGGCAGCCACTATTTATGATGTCATGAGAATGAATGAGCAAGCACGGTATCTAGTGTTGCGTGTTGCCCTGATGCCGTATATAACCGCGACCTACGTTATACACGGCCGGTGCATGACGTTTAAAACGTCATATGGAGTGGATCATTTTTACACGGTGATTGGTGCAAAACGGTGGGCGCGCCGCTTTGCACCAATTACCGTGTAAAAATGATCCACTTCGTGTGACGTTTTAAACGTCATGCATCGGCCGTGTAAAACGTAGGTCGCGGTACCAGTCGCTGGTCGCGGGCAGCCACTATTTATGATAACCGCGACCTACGTTATACACGGCCGGTGCATGACGTTTAAAACGTCACATGGAATGGATCATTTTTACATGGTGATTGGTGCAAAACGGCGCGCTCCCCGTTTTGCACCAATCATCATGTAAAAATGACCCATTCCATGTGACGTTTTAAACGTCATGCACCGGCCGTGTATAACGTAGGTCGCGCTCATATAGAGGCATTCTAGTCTCACTCGTCTGGGTGATTTTCGTCAAGTTTTAAAATGTTGGTTGTTCCGACTTCCAAATTCCACACTAGCTTATTTTATTTATAATTAATTTCAATGGACAATATTTTTTCTCTTTTGCGTGCATCGATACACGCGCAGAGCATTAGTTTAGAAATAAGTTTTTGCCCAAACTGTGGCAAACCTACAACATGTGTCCACTAGGGTACTTCGATATGAGAGTAGCGACATACAGGACAGACAACATACATAAATAAAAGATTAGTGGACAAATACGTGGTTGAAACTGATCTGTTTGATTAACCGTGATTTTTGCTGAACGCCCATCCTACGATCGAGCATAAGATTTAAGATAACGAGGCACCGTAATGAGCCGAATTCGTGCATAATAAATTAATTTTTGTTACTGTCTCTGCAAGGCATTTTAGTTGCGTGCTATCTGTCTTTCGTCTCTATGAAATTTACTACAACTCAACTTATTCAGTCATTTTATAAATGAAGAAATTTCTATATTTCTTCTTTTGAATGGCAATAGTTGCATTAATGGCCGTGTGTGTGCACTAGCAGAATCAAGTTTTAATGTGGCACTAATTTAAAACATCATGAAGGTAATAAATATGTATATTTTTTAATAAAATAAAAAGTTTAATGTGTAAAATAGACTTTTTAAATTCATATTTATGCATAATTTCTTCTAAAGTATTAATTTGTTGCCGGATGGATATTGATAAGATTATGTCCACTTTCAAAAGCAGTTTATTTAAGAAATTTATTATTTACTTTATTAGATTTTCTTTTAAAACATATAATAGTTAGTTATACTCCCATGTAACATAAACATTAAATACGCTAAAAGTTGCATCTAGTATTAATTTTTGTCATTAAATCATTTCATATTTCTCAGCGTTCCTGGTAGTTAATTTTGGATTATAATATTTTCTATTTCAGCTAAACATATCTTATCCTGCTACTGGCTGCCAGAAACTAATTGAAATCGACGATGAAAAGAAGCTCCGTTTTTTTTATGAGAAGCGTATGGGGCATGAGGTTGAAGCTGATGGTTTAGGAGACGAATGGAAGGTATGTTAGCTAAATTATTTTATGTGTATAGTTATAATTTTGAGCCAAGAAAAAATTGTATTTTCAAATTTTGTAATTTTGCTGTATTAGCCTGTAATTTATTTTTTAACAAGTTAAGACTTTTTTGTAGTGTTTGATCTTTGATAGTTTTCTCAATGAATAGTTTTTACCGTCTGGAATTCATGCCATAATGTGTTATTTAGGTATTTAGTTCCATATCTTAAGAAGTACTTGGTTAAATATGTAAGCCATGTCTATAGTGTGGATTTAAAAAAAAAAAGTTTGGAGGACGTTTTAATCCGTTGTATTTAAGCCTTTTTTTCCTCTCAAACTTGTATATTATGTATAGATTATTATTTATTCTTCTAATATATTAAATCTTATTGTTTATAGATAGGTTCTAACATCTTAAACAAATCTAGAAGTGGGGGGGGGGGGGGGATAGACATTGTTTTGGTCAAGTTCATAATTTTCTAACAAAACCTGAAAAAAATCACCTAGTCATTCTGGGGAAAATAAGTTTATGCGAGTCACTAGTCACTGTTATTTGCTGGGCTTCATTGTTGATATGGAAAATTAATTTTAAATAATTTAATTAGTCAGTTTTTTATTGTGTGCATATAGGGTAGATGTGCCAGTAATGGACACCCTTAAGGAATTTCTTTTAAATATTTTTTAATTAATAGTTATAATTATTCTACTTTTTTAATATATTAATTTATCAACATTGCTTAATTAATCTCATAGTCTCATTTCCCAATGTGAATCAAAATGTAATTGTAAATAACAACAAAAATGTATCAAAACACCCAAAATTCCAGTAATGGACACCCTACAAAAAATTGGGGTCCTGGGCAAGAAAGTGCCAAACCACATTTTTGGTGAAATAAATCTAACACTAATCTGTTGCTTAATATTGTAAATTATAATATTCTACATACTATAATTTGTTTCTAATGTCATTTGGTGGCACCTTAAAAACAGTCATTACTACACAAACTTCTATTGCTGACAAATAAGCATGCATCCTTTATTAAAAATACATATTTAGAAATTTTCGTTTTGCTTAAGAAAAGTATTTTAATTAAAAAAATCCGTATGCTGTGTTATTTGTCACTTTATTGCTTGCAGGGTTCGTTGATATAGGGTAGATGTGCCAGTAATGGACCCCCTTCCAGTAATGGGCCACTTTCAAAGTTTTTGATTTATAAAAAAATAACCAATAAAAATTTAGCCTTTTATATATTTTTTCATAATTCCTCCTTGCTTGTTTTATAATCTGGGTTATTGTTGACACTCTTAATCAAACCAATCAGGAAGCAGAAAATAATGTTTCACAGTTCCACAGATTTTCTGTGAAAATCTTAATGAACATGCTAAGAGCTGGCTTCACTTAAACAACTGATATCTTTTTTATTTTCTTGAAAAAATTGCATGTTTTTATTTAGACAATAATAGAAAACTTTGAATTTTACATACTAATGGCAATTTACAAAATTTCATTTATTTTTCAGGTTTTAGGACCATGGCCCATTACTGGAATGCTTAATTAGTCAATTTCCAGTAATGGACACCCCATGTGGACATTACTGAAAAAGCAATTTCAGTAATGTTCATAGTGCATATATTTTTGTTATTTAACTGAAAAGCTAAGTAGTCAAATTTTAATTTTTTAATTTTACTTACCAGACTGTAATAATACATTTTTTTTATTAATTTCATGTAATTAATAATTTTTTTTAGATTGCTATCAAATTATTTTTTTGTAAACCGTACCTTGCATATTTTATAATGTGGCAATTAACACCCATCAGCAACAACACCCATGTGGCAACTAACACCCACAGGAAGCAGACAATAATCTTTAAGGGCATGGGAAAATGAGGGGCTCATGGGGTTCACACTTTCCCCATTTAAAAAAAGACAAATTTTTAAGTCATAACGAGTGCTTAAAAATTTATTTTCTGTCTTAAATGTTTCATTATTCAGCTCTGACAAAAGAACTACATACATAAAAAATCCCTATAATATTAAATTTATAGTAGCAATGAAAGTAGTAAATCTGCAGATCAGGGGGCTCAAATGTCAGTTCTGATATTTTATTTTGAAATAATTTTATTTAGTATTTAAAAAACATTCAACCTACACTTTCATTTATTTGATATATTTTATACAAATTGCTAAAAGTAATATATAAAGCAGTTTTAGGAAGTTTAACTGTTAAGAATAAAAAGAAATATGATTCCATGCACTGGTACTTCAAGACACTTAAAAAAAAATCTTTTTCTTTTGTTAAACTAACCCTTCTAAACCCCCTCCATGACTTAATAATTTGATAGATATAATTCTTTGAAAGTTAGTATTTTAAACCTTCTATCTAAAATAATTAAAATATTGATCTTGTGATAGTGACAATATTTAATTTAAACAGTGAATTATTCTCATAAATATTTTATTAATTATTGATATCCTAATTGTTAAATTTATTTTAAAATGACTATTTTATTTCATTAATATGCTTTCATGAAATTCTGGTTTTAAATACAATCATAAAATCAATTACCTATTATTTTTTGTGGGGTGTCCATTACTGGGTGGCCCATTACTGGAAGAGAGGTGGCCCATTACTGGAATTTAGGGTGTTTTGATTTATTTCTGTTATTTACAATTAAATTTTGATCCACATTGGGAAATGTGACTATGAGCATGATTAAATATTGTTGATAGATTAATATAATATTAAAAAAAGTGGACTATAATAATTATAACTATTAATTAAAAAATAATTTTTAAAGAAATTCCTTAAGGGTGTCCATTACTGGCACATCTACCCTATATCAATGGATATATTCAACATGGCTTAACAAATGCAGTCGCCACTGGCGACCAAGTTTTTGTTATTTAAACGAAATAATATTTTTGACTTTTATTTTTAATTTGGCAAAAACAAATTAAAAAATAAATAAATTCAGAATTACTTGACTGACTTCGACTGGAAAATAAGGAAAAAGTTTCCTGCTTACTATTTCAACATTCTACCTACCTTATCAGAATCAACTATCTTGTCATTTGAAGCATTCGGAAATCTGTATTTCCCGAACATGTGGTTTAGTTCAGCCTTTACAGTATTTCTGCTCCTTTTTTTTTTTTTAACCAGTAATTTTGATAGTTTACATTATTTTTCTAAATTAGCTATTATTCTAAACTATGTAACTAATGATACTAAACTATGGTTGTTATTTTTTCTCAATCTATCGTAAGAAACTTTTGTGCTTTTTGAAAATAAATGAGGGGGGGGGGGGGATATTTTTTTGCTGGCTATCAGATTTTATCAAATTTTGTAAAGCTTTGGATATATATCATAAGATGAAAATCATGCATGAGAACATACAAAATTCTTTGATATTGACATTTAAAAAATCAGATTATTTTATGACGAAATGTTATACAATACCTTTTGATTATTGTAATAATGGTTTTTTCAGCATGAAGATGTAAAATTTAGACATTGATAAGTCACTTAATATTCTGACAATTTGGAAAATATCTAGATAATTTTTATTTCATAGAGGCTATACATATATAAGATATCAACTTTTTGGTAATTTTGAAAGCCCTCCTCCTCATGATATCATATGTTTTCATTAGACTCCCCTCCCCAATGGTATTGTTATCAATGTCTAAAAACTCTATTTTTACAATTTTATATTTATATATATTTGGAACAGATGTGTTACACTCACGCACAGATGTTCGGCGACTTTGATTGCCGCAATTTCCAAACCAATAACTTAATACAAAAAAAATCTTCAAAATTTGGCGACTTTTTTTCCTTTTTATAACCGATTTTAATTTATTTATTTTTTTTTTTTTAAACTGCGTGAGTGTAAGACATCATAGCCATATATTTACAGTGATATTCAAAATGATTTTACATTTGTTTGATTCAAATTAAGAGAAGTCAATAAAATATCTATTATATATTAAATAACTTTTATACCATCTAATATCTAATACTTAAAATAAATAGTTAGTATTTTTAAAAGTATTTGATAACAGCTTTTTGATGCATAATGTACTATAATATTGTCTTCTTGCACTTGCCAGGGGGCAAACATAATTTCTTGTAAGCAAAACAGATGGACAACCTTCTTTTTTCTTTCTAGTAAACACAAGTATCATTTCACCTGGTTTCTCTAATAGCAGATGAATCGGAATGTCAAACGTTGGGGTATTCCATGTTTTGGAATGGAATAATTAAGTTACTAAAAAAAAAAAAAAAAAACTGGTTGCATTAAAAATAACATAAAAAAAAAAAGTCCCCCTCCTCCTAGAAATATCTTGAGATATCAAGTTCCTAAGTGATAATGTTATATATGCACAGCTCCATATCCTGAGTTTGAACCAGAATTTAAATCTGTTTAGATATTTTTAGGATCAGAAATAATGTGCAAAATGTAATTATGCAAAATATTGGGGAAGGGATGGAAAAAAAAACATTCAGATGGGTTCTTTAACATAAATTTTATTTTTCTTTCTGAAAGAATTTAAAATTTCAGTGAATCTTGTGGTATGTGCACTTAATACATTAAAATTATTTATTTTAAATTTTGTTTAAACTTTCGCTAAAATTTATTTTATCATTCAAATTCAAAATTTAAATTATATAATGTAATGTTTTAGGTGTTTTTGCTTTCTGATTTCCATATCAGAAATTCTAGACATTATAGTATCACTGATGTTGAGCAAAATTTTGGGTACTTACGTATTATCTATGCCAGGAGATTGATCGTCAAAAATGGTTGCCCAGTACCAATCTTGTTTATCGTTGCCAATCATGTTTTCAAACGCAGTAATTTATTGTTAAAAATGGTAATCAATATAAAATAAAATATATGTTTATTAAATTTATAACATTGTTAAAAATAGTAAATAACATTATTTTAGTAAAATTAATAAATGGTAAATAACATAGTAAATAAGAAAGAATAATATTATAGATTATTCCCAGGCATGTACCATGTAGCAAGAAAAAAAATATAAGGGTTACTGTAATTAGTAATATTGGCTCCATGCCTGGCACAGTTGGCTTAAAACTGGCACGGATAATATGTAAGTACCAAATTTTGACATTGAATATTTGTGCAATTTGAATAGTAATGCAATAACTAAACATTTTTTGTTTGCGTCCATTCTGTGTCTGGAGGTTCAATTCGAAAGCTAGAAATGTTCACTTGAACGGAAAAAGCTCTTGTATCTACTTAACATACTTTTTTATACTTTTATAAAATTATTTTCTTTTCAGGCATTATTTACTGTATGCTTATTTTTTGTATGTTTAATTCACTTTTTGTTAGGTTAAAATATACGAGTAAGGAAGACCAAACTATGCTCAGTCAAAATTAGCTTTGAGTTCAAATATGACTCATGACCAAAATGACTCACTAATAATAAGTTTCTCGAACATGTAACCAAGCCCAATTGTCTTCTCGTGCCGAAATCCATAGGATATAAACTTTAGTCAAAATAGTCTGAGCCGTTTTTTAAATAAAATTAGCTTGACCCACTAATCTGATTTTCTCAAGCTTGACCTAGCCCAATGATTTTCTCGTGCCCAAAAACCATAGGATACAACATTTAATTCAAATCGTCTGAGCTGTTTTTAAGATAAAATAGATTGACCCATAATGATCCATGGCCAACAGTCTTCTCTTGCCGAAAACCATAGGATGCAAAATTTAGTCTTAAATAGTCAGCTATTTTATAGATAAAATTAGCTTGACCCACAGTGACCCCAAAATGACCTACTAATCTAAATTTTTTTGGACATGCAGGGATCGATCTAGGAAAAATTTGGGGCCTATTTAGGGCCCCTTCACAAAAATCTATTTAATAAAATGGGCCCGGCCCCTTCACAAAAATCAATTTAATAAAATGGGCTCACAAAAATCTATTTAATAAAATGGGCCCGGCCCCTTCACAAAAATCAATTTAATAAAATGGGCACCTTCAGAAAATTCTATTCCATAAAAACTTACTATTTATTATTTATTTTGTGATGTTTTAAAATGTGTAATTTGTAAACAAACAAGTTCACCAAAGTGGAAAACTTCAGCAGAAGGATTTAAAAAAGTTTTTGTTTATAAATGCTTGGTTCGAATTTGATTAACTGGATTTCAACTTTCGTTGCAAAATGTTATTTTACACAGAAATATAATAAATTTCACAAAAATAACCTTTACTTTTCACAAAATAGGCCCCAAAGAAAAAAACCTGCATCGACCCCTGACATGTGAATGTGACCTAGCCCAATGATTTTCTCATGCCTGAAACTCCTAAGATACAAAATTTAATCAATCGTTAGAACAGTGTTTTAGATAAAATTAACTTAATCCGCGTTGGCTCCCCCCCCCCCAAAAAAAAAAAAAAAAAAAAAACCCTCACTAATCGAAAGGTCTCGAACATGTGACCCAGCCCAATAGTATTCTTGTGCCTGAAAATGGTAGGATACAAAATTTACTCAGTTGTTAGAACCGTTTTTTAGACTAGGGGGCTCTGCCCCCTACGAGCTGCGCTCGCCAACCCCCGTTCTGACACCGCATGATTTAAAAACACTCTGATTTGATCATCTCTAAAACGATTACGGAAGATTGTATTATAATTAAACAACCAGTGGCGATCTGCTGTAACAGGGTTTCCATTCATTTTCCTTTGACTGAGGGATTTTAAGGTCGAATCAACTGCTGTTGAAACAGATTACAACTGTAACTGTCACCAAAATATATGATTTAGCGCCAAACGTGCATAATCGTGGCGTCGCGTCACTTTCAGTTGACATCAGATGCGTTACACGAGTTAGTTTTTTCATCGGGGAATTTTTAATTCAATGCTTATTTGTCTTTTGATACTTCTCCATTATCCCGTCAATCAATTTTCATTTAAAAAAAAAAAAAAAAAAACTATCGTTAAACTGTAACACCAAATAAACAAATAGAAGAATTTTGACATTGGAAAGGAAATATTATTATTTACGCTGTTTTAAAATTTGCAATAATGGGTAAAAGATATGTCGAAATAAATTGATCTCTCATGAAAATATAATAATTAATTGAAATTGTTTGGAAATATTGTTTTTTTTTATCATTTTAAATGTGACGTGAATTTCCCTAGTTACTCGTATTTCTCTTTGTAATATTCACGCGCAAGTATATTTTTATTACGTCATTGTCTACATTTATTGCTTTTAACACGTGATCATTTAAATATTATTTTAAAGTTTTATTTCTGTTTTTAATAGTCTCGTGTAAATACATTTCTTAATTGAAAGGGAATCTTATTACGTGCGCTATTTTACAAATTGGCAACGGTTCAAATAATGGAATTTATGAAATATGAAATAAATCTTCGTCAAAATAATGAAAATTTTGAATAAAAAATTGGCAACGGTTCAAATAATGGAATTTATGAAATATGAAATAAATCTTCGTTAAAATAATGAAAATTTTGAATAAAAAATTGAAATATAACCTGAAAAAATTACTCAAATTAAAAAAGTGATTGCAGTCTGCACTCCGCAAACTTGTCAATTATATCCTTACAAATTATGGTTAAATTCCTGCGGATAGTTTTCGTTCCTATAAAACTTTTTTCAAAAAACTGTTTTGACGAACTTTGATTTTAAATATCTCTTAAAATAATTCTTCGATTTAAAAACTGTTTGCTTCAGCGTGTTTATCGAACATTTCTTTATAAAACTACCAATTTTTAAAATTTTACATGCAATAGTTTTCTAGATATTAGTCCAGAAAGACTTCAAAGCACAAAATCTTAATTGACAGCGGCGGCAGCGGTGGTTACTTTTTTTTAATATAGAGAGATACAATTAGCTTGACCCAAAATGACCCACTAATTGAACTTTCTCTAACACGTGACCTAGCTCAATGTTTTTCTGGTGCCCCAATATGGTAGGATACAAAATTTTGTCAATCGTTAGAGCCATTGAATGGTTTTATGAATTATAAATAAAAAATATTGCAACATAATCTTATGCGTTTTTCCTAAAGAATGAAGGAGTTCTATAATTCTTACAAGCTAACTCATTTAATACTGTGCTAAGGAGAAGGTTTTCTAAGAGATCTCTGGGTACAGCTAAAGGTGCATTTCACAATTTTCTAAATAGGCAACGGTGAGTTTTGCTGGTTATTTAAAAAGGCATGGTGCTGCACCCTTATTACGAAGATATCTTCATTTAAAAAAAAAAAAAAAAAAAAAAAAAAAAAAAAAAAATTCCGCAGACAGATCAAAAAAGTAAATGGATGTTGTAGAGTGCCTGAGCTATCCAGTGAAAAAAAAAAAATCAAATGCAAATGAGTTAATAGAAAATAACTTCCCCATAGGATTAACATTAGTACCGTAGTCTTTTCGCCTGAGGGGAGAGGACCCTTAAGAACATGCATTCATAATTGGAAAAAATACTATTTGATAAATGCTTTCATTACAGTGGCGTGTCCCACGGCAGATTTAAGTTTGCATATATTTATATATGTATGTGTATTATACATATATTTGCATTTATTTAGACTTTGTTATATTTTTTATTTTGCTTTATTCATCTGAAAATTACATTTTTTTAGGGATATGTTGTGAGAATTAGTGGTGGAAATGACAAACAAGGATTTCCTATGAAGCAAGGTGTTTTAACAGCTGGTCGTGTAAGATTGTTGTTGTCTAAAGGTCACTCATGCTATCGTCCACGTAGAACTGGTGAAAGAAAACGAAAGTCTGTCAGAGGATGCATTGTGGATTCTAATTTAAGTGTACTTTGTTTAGTCATTGTTAAAAAGGGTAATTATTTTTTAAACATTCTGTCACTTATTGTAATTTTTTTAAATTTTTTCTTCTGTAAATTACTGATACAGTCAAACCATGCAAATTACTTTTAGCACGAACTGTTTCAGATTGTCCCGTCCAGTTGTATGTAATGTATTTAAGTTCAGATAACACGAACAAAAAAAGTGTCCCCTTGAGTGTTCATGTTAACGAGGTTCGACTGTATTTGTTTAAATATTTTTAGTTGCATACTTCAGTTAAATACTTGCAGTAGATCATATAACTTGTGTTGCACCGGGCTAAAATCAGTGATGGTATTTAAATAATTTTAACAGATTTTCCGTCCTAAAGACTTTCGGGTATAAACAGGGGGGGGGGGGAAATGATATGCTACACAAAGTCTGTAAACACTTTTTGATATTTCATAAGAACATTGTTATAAAGATGTAGTATGTAATTTCTCATTAAAAATGTGCAAATATTTGACAATCTCAATACAGTCCATTTCTATCAAGTCCATCAAAACAACATAATATTCTTTCACAAGTAAAAGTAAACTAAGAACTTCTAACTTTCTATGCATTTAAAATATTTTTTGTCAAGTGTTTCTGCAGAACATTAGCACAACTATCTAGCCGTGGAAATTTTAGACTTAGCACAACACTAAAACAAAGTAAGAGAATGTGCTATGGTAATATGCTGTTGCACAAATGAATATTTATAGAATAAGGAATGTAAAATTAAAATTACTGGATTATAAGTGCTATTTTAACAGCCGGTTTGCAGAACTCAACAAATAATTAGGTAGGTTTCTGCCGAACTGCCCGAAACCTGCCACTATGCACATAAAATACGATACAGATTAGTTTTTGTCGATCTTAATCTGTTTTAATGTTTAGATACTGTTAACCACTCTTCTAAGAACCCCGGTTGGCAGAATGCCAAGCCGATTCCATTCACACTGTAGGGAGAATAGCCTCGGCAAAAGAAGCTGAAATCACCACTCTTTATCTTAGACAGCACGCTTACGGACTTCCTCATTTTCGCCCATACGCAATTCGCTCCAGGTTTCTATCAAGCGTGGTGCATCAGTATTGCATTTATTTATACTTTGTTATATTTTTTTTATTTCTTAATTTAGAAAAAAAATTTTTAACACTTTCCAACCTAGTTGAAAAGTGTTTATGACTTCGCTTTGTCTGCTGTCTGTCCGTGCTCTAACTCCCGTAAATATGCTCGGATTGCTCTGCAATTTTTATGTTATTGTCGCAGAGCTGCCAACTGCTACGAAAAAATCGTAGTTGCTACGATTTTGAACCACAAACTACTATGCTACGAAAATCTGTCTAAAACTAAGATTTTCTATTTAAAAAAACGCGAATTTCGTCACAGGATCACTCGAGAAAAATGCGAAATTTGTCGCAGGATCGCGCGAAAAAGGACTGATTTCGTCACAGGATCGTGCGAATTTAGTCGAAAGATCGCTGAAAAAACATTAATTTAGCCGAAAGATTGCAGTACAAATGCGAATTTAGCTAAAAGATCACCGTAAAAAACGCGAATTTAGACAAGACATCGCCGTAAAAAAACGCGAATTTAGACAAGACATCGCCGTAAAAACGCGAATTTAGCCAAAAGATCGCCGTAAAAAACGCGAATTTAGCCAAAAGATCGCCGTAAAAACGCGAATTTAGCCAAAAGATCGCCGTAAAAAAACGTGATTTTAGCCAAAAGATCGTTGAAAATAAGCGATTTTCGCCACATTTTACTGCATTGGGTTAAAAGATTGAAACCAAATTTCTTTTCGTAATGTAGAAATTTTGCTATGAAATGCAAAAACAAATTAAAATAAAAAAAAATCTATTCAAATAATCTAAAAACTAGCTTCAAGCTGTCTGGTAAAAATGACCTGGAATCTGGAATAACCACAGCACTGACTAGTTGGTGCCACTGATAATGTCCTTAAAAAATCTCTTTAATTCCTTAAAAACTATTTTTTATTTTAAAAAAGGGTGGGAACTCTGTTCTATCATTTATTTAAAGTGGTTGCAATTATTAGCACATACTTGATTTGCTCTTTCAAGAAAAGTCTTACTATTTTTCAAAATTTCAATTAAAAAAAATGTTCATTCCATTGAAGGATTTTATTGATGTGCTGCATCTTGGTAAAATAGACTTTTAATTAGAGTAAGTAAATAATTTCTACCTAATTCTTGTTGATAATTTATTTTTAATGTACTCACAGCTAAATTGATATAAAACGCGCATTTCGTCGAAAGATCACCGTAAGAACGCGAATTTAGCCGAAAGATTGCCGTAAAAACGAGATTTTAACCGAAAGTTTGCCGTAGAAATGAGATTTTTTATATTATATTTTTATGTTATTTAAAATATATATTTTTTAATAGCAATTATAATATTCGTTGCGCTTGAAATTCATAATTATTGCTCAAATGTCGTTCGCGCAGTTTTCAGCTTTTCTGTCAATCTCATCCCTGCTTTCGTCAGAAAATCGTTAAAAACGGCAAATTTCATCAAAAACATTGCAAAAAACGGAAAATTTCGCCAAAAGATCGCGAATAATCGGCAAATTTCGTCATAAGCATTACAAAAAACGACAAATTTTGTCATAAGCATTATGAAAAACGACAAATTTCGTCAAAACGTTGCAAAAAAAAAAAACACATTTTGTCAACAGATCGCGGGAAAAACGTGACTTTCGTCAGAAAATTGCAAAAAAAACGGCAAATTTCGTCAAACATTGCGAAAAACGGCAAAATCATTGCGAAAAAACGGCAAATTTTGTCAACAAATCGCCTAAAATGGCAAGTTTCGTCAAAAAAACTGCGAAAAAAAAGCAAATTTTATAAACAGATCTCAAAAACTGCAAATTTCGCCAAAGGGATGGGAAAAAAGTGGCGGGAGTGGACCCCCCCCCCCCCCCCTCTGTTGTAACTTTTCAGAAAATTTGCTGTGAATTTCAGAATTTTTTTTTTTTTACTCAGAATCACCCCTGATTTGCTCGCTTAAAATTTGCACAGCCACCAACCAACCAACCTTCAGATAAATTCGAATTTGGTGTGCTACTATTTCTCATTTTCATAGGTTGGCAGGTCTGTTGTCGTTATCTATAGGATGTTTCCTATTTAACGGAAGTGTGTAGCACTTATAGTTTTTTTACAGGGACACTCAAAAGAATTCAGTTACATTGTGGTCTATGGGGAAAAATCATTTGCGGTTTATTTAAATAATGTTTCACTATTTTAAACTCATTGAAATTTATATACATCACTAAGGTACATTAGAAGAAGCTTATTATGGAATAGGGTGTGCATAGCACTTATAATTACTTTACAGGGACAGTCAAAAGAATTCCGTTACATTACGTCTATGGAGAAAAATCGTCAGATGTTTAATTAAATGTCTCACTAATTTAAACGCATTGAAATTTATATATATCACTAAGGTGCATTACAATAGGCTTACTACAGAATAGTGTGTGTATAGCAGTCATCGTTCATTTACAGGGACACACAAAAGAATTCTCTACTGTCTGTTAACAATAATTCCTGGAAGTGCGTTTTAAGTTACTGAACGCGATTTTAATTTTAACTCTCTTTTTATCTATTACGTGGTGTGTATAAATTCTGTAGATCCTATACATGGAAGCACAAAAGTTCACGAACACATTTCCGTTTATTGACAAACTCCAGCCGGAGAATTTTAAACTGTGCTATGTGTTTCCTAACTGAACTAAAATTTAGCATCCTATGTAGTATATATACAAATCTATAGATCCTATACAGATCTGAATAAAAGTATTCGGATATTTTTCCGAATATTGTATATGTAGGAAATTCCTGAAATTGTTTTTAAATATGTTATGCGTTTTCCAAAATGTTTACTCAGATGTTATCTTTTAGCTTATTAAACGGTATGATTTGTAAAATTATTTTGGAAGCGTTGGAAAGTGTTACATAATCTATGCTTGACGCATGATTTTTCGTTCTTGTTTAAGATTTAAAATGACAAAAGCAATGGATGGGAAAAGCAAGAATGAGCTTTAAATCCACACAACATATTTCATTCATATCAGATGGAGTCTTGAGAATTATGAAAATTTTATTTGTGCTTCTGTTATTGAAAAAAAAAAAATCAAAAATTGTACAAAATCTTTTCCCTTATCAGTTTCAAATCTTTTTTTACTATTAATTTTGGAGGAAAATTACTTTTTGAAAAAGTTAAAAGAAGCCTTAAAAATGACAAAAAATAAGGTATACTGTGACTGTGAAATTTAACAAATGTCATTTAGTAGATACACTGAATAGTGATTTTGGCTGAATACCAAATATTCAGCTCTACAAATACAGTAGAATCCCGGTTATCCGAAAATCGGCTTCACCGAAACACCTTAACTCTTTTTTTATTATTAAAAGAAAATTTTATGGAACAGATGTATCACTCGTCCTCAATCCGTCATCTTGTTTGGCTGACAAGTTTATTTGCCCAACAAGTATTTGCCAAGTGGTCATTGATTAAAAATTTCGTGGTTTTGCTTGAATTTCTTTTTTTTATTATGTTTAATCTCTATGTATTTCAAAATTAAAAAATTTTTAGATATTACACATAACTAGTGTAAATGCCCGTCCTAGGACGGTGGGTAGAAATTGGGGTTTTCAGTTAAAATTTTAAATAATTGATAAAAATATTCATATACTGTTTATCGACAATAAGGAAAACTGACCTGAACCGTTAAGTTCAGGGTTAATGGTAAATATTACTGTTAATGGTAGTTATGTTAATGGTAAATTTTACGAAACGTAAAATTTTTATTTATCTTTGTTTTTCAACTCAAAATTTCCAAATATTTTTCTGAATAATTAAAATTTTAATCCTAATAACGAACTCAATAATTAATTAAGGTCTCAATAATTAACTATGGCAAGTAAATTATAGGTATTAAATTTCGCTCTCAATAATACGAAAACGATCTTTTAGTTTCTTCATAATCTAAAAGAATGCATTAATTTTTACACAAAGTCAAATATTTCCCTTTCAAAATTAATAATAAAAATAATTTAAATCATTAAAAAAAGTTGATCTTGTAATAATTCAATACATCCTGAATGTACATACCTTATGTTAATGGTAAATTTTACGAAACGTAATCTTTTCCTTTATTTTTGATTTACAACTCAAAATTTCCAAATATTTTTCTGAATAATTAAAATTTTAATCCTAATAACGATCTCAATAATTAAGGTCTCAATAATTAACTATGGTAAGTAAATTATAGGTATTAATTTTCGCTCTCAATAATACAAAAACGATCTTTTAGTTTCTTCATAATCTAAAAGAATGCATTAATTTTTACACAAAGTCAAATATTTCCCTTTCAAAATTAATAATAAAAATAATTTAAATCATTAAAAAAAGTTAATCTTGTAATAAATCAATACATCCTGAATTTTTTTATTTTAAAAATATGCTTATGTACATTTTATATTATTTCACAACTTTATTATTATGTAAATTATAATAAAGTTGTATTATTAATTTTTTTTTCCCAAAGGTATAATTTGTATTTATTGTCAGTAGGTGGCGCCAGAACAGTATTTAAGAAATATATCTAAAATACCGGTAGATCATCGCAAAGCCTCGAAAGGTATCATCGCTATTTCTGAAAAAGTACTTAGAGGAATAAAATGCTTACAGAAATAAATTAAAAAAATCCTTTAAATTATTTAAAGACTTTAATATGCTTTTACGAATATTTTAAGAGCATAATCGGATTTTTTAATGAAACGTTCAAAGAGTCATTCATGGAATAGATATGAAATTTGTGTTTTTGAATGGCAACATTATTTGTTTGTTTACATCAGGTAATCGGATGTTTAATCGGTTATTTTTAATTTAAAACTTAAAACATTATAACTGGATATGATATACATGTTTTATACGAAAATATGCTGAACAGACATTATTTCAAGTAGAAGAAATTATCATTTAATGGTTATGTAAAAGCATATCTTTTTCAGTAAGCCTAACATGGCGTTTAACTACGGTCGACTCGCAGACCAGAGTGGTACAGCCCGGTACCGTTACAGACAGATTCTCGCCTTTGGATTTTATTATAAGTAAGATAGCAAAATCGCCAAACAAGATGGCTGCCTTCTGAGGGTGTGTGATACATCTAAGCCAAATTTATTTTTATTTATGCATGCTGTTTATGAAATAATTAAAGATCCAACTTACTAAAAAGACATTGTGTAAATGCTGGCATTTTATTGCATACAACACTTAATTTCTTTACAAAATAAATTGTGCTTTGTTTTTCAACTTTGCATTACTACAATGCTGCCTTATGACGCTACCTTTTAAGCAACAACACATCTGATGCTGTTGTTGCATCTTCTTGCACTTCACTATATTGAAATACTGTTATCAATTCTTTTCAACGCGTTGAGATCAGACTTGGATAAAGTGTAAAACTGTCTGCGAACTCAAATAATTTCTTTAAAATTTTCTGCAAAAAAAGCTGCACCCCTCCTGAGTCCTATATCGCTTCTAACAGCAAAAATGAAAAGTTATATACGAGTGGAGTGCCACTAAGCAACACCACTAAAAGAAAAATATTAATTTACAAGCATTATTAAAACTCAGTCAAGAAATGTAGTATTGAATGGAATACTACATACAATACTTCATACAGACAACTAATAAAAGAAAGAAAAACTACTGAAAATTTAAAAAAAAATTTCTTTATTAAAATGTGAAATATTTTAATCATTAACTTATATAAAAATATCTATTTATGATTGCTCAATAAAACTGTTATTTTATTAATCTAAAATAACTGAAATATGAATAAATGAATGTTAAAATAAGTTATTAGTCTATAAATGGAAGTGATGAACTCTTACTCATTAGTTTATCTACTGTTTTTGAGACAAACCATTCCTTAATATTGCGACTCTTTCTTATAAAATGCCAGTCACTCTGCTTAACACAGAATTAGCCGTTCCGGCATAAGCGTTGCACTTATAATATTTTTAAGTTTTAAACTCGTATGCACCGCGGCGCTTACTGTAAAAATACTGTACCATGGACATGGCAAATAATTTCTAGCAAACTTTTTTTTTTTTTTCCTCCAGTTGAAAAATAGTCTGCAGACCTTCTCAAGAGTCTGTGACATACGTCACACCAATTCTCTGCCTGGGGTCTTGATAATTTTTTTTATAAAGAAATTTGTAAAAAAAAAAAAAAACTCTGCAAACTTTGAAAATTTTCTGCCAACGGTGTTCGTCTATATTATCTGACTCTAATTGAGATCATCATGTTTATAAAAATCGTTTCCGCTTTAAACTTTTGATTACGGGCTTGCAGAGCTGCCAACTGCTACGAAAATCTATCTAAAACTACAATTTTCTGGAAAAAATAAAATAAAAACGCGAATTTTGTCACAGGATCACTCAAAAAATCATGAATTTCGTCACAGGATTGCGCGAAAAATCACTAATTTCGTCACAGGATCGAGCTAAGAAATGCAAATTTCGTTACAGGATCGCTGAAAAAACGCGAATTTCGTCAAAAAATTGGCGGGAAAAAGCAAATTTCGCCAAGTATCGCCGAAAAAACTTGAATTTCATTCAACTGATTGCTGAAAAAAGGCGAATTTCGTCAAAAGATCGTCCAGGGGTGATTCTGGTCCGAATTTTCCGAAAAATTAAAGCAATGATTTCCGGGGGAAAAAAAGTATATATCGGTCACAAATCCAAAAATTCGGACATTAAATGTATCGGTATTTCGGAAAATGATCGCCGAAAAAATCAATCTCTTTCGTTCGAAGAAAAGTCGCCAATTTTGTGAAAGGATGTCGGGAAAAACGTGACTTTCGTCAGAGAATCACGAAAAAATGGCAAATTTCGTCAAAAACATTGCGAAAAATGGCAAATTTCGCCAAAAGATAGTGAAAAAACGACAAAATTCGTCATAGACACTGCGAAAAACGACTAATTTTTGTCAACAGATCGCGGGAAAAACGTCTTTCATCAGAGACTCGCGAAAAAATGGCAAATTTCGTCAAAAACATTGCGAAAAGCTGCAAATTTCGTTAAAAGATCGCGAAAACAGAGCAAATTTTGTCAACAGATCGCGGGGGGAAACGTGACTTTCGTCAGAAAATCACGAAAAAACGGCAAATTTCGTCAAAAACATTGCAAAAACCGGCAAATTTCGTCAAAAGATCGAGAAAAAACGGCAAATTTCGTCATAAACGTTGCAAAAACGGCAAATTTCGTCAAAATTGCGTAAAAACGGCAAATTTCGTTAAAGATCGCGAAAAAACGGCAAATTTTGTCAAAACGGCAAATTTCGTTTAAAATATCGCAAAAAAAGGCAAATTCCGTCAAAAAATCGCGAAAAAACGGCAAATTTCGTCATAAACATGGCTAAAAACGGCAAATTTCGTTAAAGATCGCGAAAAAACGGCAAATTTCGTCATAAACATTGCGAAAAACGGCAAATTTCGTCAAAAGATCACGAAAAATGGCAAATTTCGTCATAAACATTGCGAAAAACGGCAAATTTCGTTTAAAATATCGCGAAAAAAGGCAAATTTCGTCAAAAAATTGCGAAAAAACGGCAAATTTCGTCATAAACATTGCAAAAAACGGCAAATTTCGTCAAAAGATCGCAAAAAAAGACAAATTTTTGTCAACAGATCGCAGGAAAAACGTGACTTTCTTCAGAGAATCGCGTAAAAAGGCAAATTCCATCAAAAATATTGCGAAAAACGGCAAATTTCGTCAAAAAATATCGAAAAAAAACGCAAATTTTAACAGATCTAAAAAAAACCCTGCAAATTTCGTCAAAAGATAGCGAAAAAACGCAAATTTCGTCAAAGGGACGCAAAAAAATGTGGCGGGAGTGGACATCCCCACTCCCGGTTGTATCAGCTTACTCGACCAGATGAAGGACTCTAACTCAGACATTTTTCTCTGGAAGATATACCCGTAGTTCCATCACCTCCTCCTCCCAACCACCTTGGAATCTTTCAGAAAATTCACTGTGAAGTTTAGAAATTTGGCTTAGGAGTGGACAGAGCTTTAATTGAATAGGAATAATTATGTTTAATCAATGTGCTTATGGATATACACATGCGTTTAATTGATTAATGTTTGCTCGCATATAATTTACAGCGTAAAAAAGCCACCAACCAACCAACCTTCAGATAAATTTGAATTTGGTGTGCTACTATTTCTCATTTTCAAAGGTTGGCAGGTCTGGGCTTGGACTCTAGACTATTTGATCCTCCCCATGATCGACAAACAAATTGTGTGAGCTTTTTCCCGCGACCAATTGATGAATTTCACAATCTTTTTCAATGAACAATTCAAGAAGTTTTTCCAGTGATTGACAGACGAATTTAGTGCTTTTTCCAATGAATGAATTGTTAATTTTGTTGAACATGAAAATTTGAATTGTTCTGCGACGTATGTCTCACTTTTAAGCATATTCTGGTTTGGGGATTCTGAATAATCTATATGCAAAAAAGTCTGATAATTTTGGCATTTAAGATTAACGTGGTTCTAATAAATATAATTTTAAAGTGCAAAAAAAGCCTTTTTCTTTTTCAGAATATAGGACATCAAACTTCGGATAAATCAAACTTTTTCTAGGCCCTTGCGAGTTCGAATTAAAGAGCATCAACTGTATGTAGTTTTGAACCTATCTATTATAACAGTATCTCATGAAATTTAAATTTTTAGTGATAATTTTATTTTTACACGTGTCTGGCTTTATTTTTTATGTATTGGGTAATTCAGCTGGCAACTGTTATGATAGGTTAAAAAATCTTTGGCATGTCTGTTTTTGTCCAACTATTTTTTCCTGTTTTATAAACATAATTTACATTTAATCTTATTTAACAATATGCATAATATTTTTTTCAGGAGAACAAGATATTCCTGGATTAACAGACACTACTATTCCTCGCCGCCTTGGACCAAAAAGGGCAAGCAAAATAAGAAAACTCTTCAATTTAGCCAAGGATGATGATGTTAGACAGTTTGTTGTCAAGCGTCCTCTTCCACAAAAAGAGGGTAATTTTCTTTTAGATGTTTAGAAAAATATTGTGCAAAATTGTTGTATTTTAATGCATTAGTTTTTGATTTTGTATATAAGAATTTCTTTAATCTAATACTTTCTGTAATTCAAAAGAAAACTTTTAAATTCCTTTTTAAAAGATCGGGTTTTCAAAGTGTGAATAAGTTAAAATAAGTTGCCTAGAATTTTAACATTAAAGTATACGTCCCACTCCCCTAAGATTTTGTCAATCCTTTTATATACAGGTTTACAACAAATAACTAGACTACTATTTATTATTTTTTTAAGCTTAAAAAGAAAAAAAAATTATCCCCAGTTCAAAACTTTATCTATGTCACTTTTTAATGGACATAACTTCCATAATTCTGCACAAATCTCTTCCAAACTGATACATAAAATGAAGGGGCATAAAATCTGTTCGTTAATGGGCAAAATCGGGAAGGGGGATGTGGTGGCTTTTTGTGAAAACAGAAAAAAAACAAATTCTAGGAAAAATATCCAAAATTTATGTATGCAGATTTTTTATAGTAAAAATGGCCTTAAGGGAGGAAGGGGAATAGGGATTTAAGAAGAAAAAATTCATAACTTCGTCAATTCACAAAATATCAAATCTGCTTAAATTTATTATAAATCTTATATTATCTACAACTTTTATATTGAGAAGTTCTTTAAAGAAACACTCTTACGGGGGTGGGGGGGGGACACAAGAATTTCTTCTACAATTCCCAATAAAACAGGTACCCCATAGTCTGTCTTCGGAATCTACCTGTGCCTGTAGGCCGAACCGTCAAGGATTTTTGTTTTGTGGTGGTAAAAATTCCAAACATTTTCAAGCAGATTTTATTTCTTTTTAACAATCTTCAGTTCATAAATTTTTTGTTTTGATATAAATGTTAAGGACAGAAGAAAATTAAATTTTAAAAATCAATATTTCTTTTGCATTCAAAGTTTAGAATTTTATTTCTGAAAGCATAAAAATTCTATGTGAAAAATTATTCCAAGAAAATATAGACTTTATTTACTGAATGGGAAACTTTTACTTACATTTTTATCTTAAATTCTTTTATTTTTTTTATTCAGGACTTTGTAATTGTGTAAGTAGATATTTTAAAGGAAACATGGTACAGCTAAATTTGTATAGAACTACTGCTAAACTTGTTAGCAATATTGTAAAATATCAGAATCTCTGGATATTTCGTTCCGGTACTGGCTGCAATTGCAAGAGACTACAGACACTCCTTTTGCGTTTGTAGCAATATTTTAAATCAGTGTGTCAACTATACTGTATGGTTAAGGAAAAGTTGTAGCTCACAGGCAAATTGGCCTCTTTTTGCTAAAAATTTTATTTTTTTCAATTTTTTTAATGAACTTAAGTTTTTAAATAAAGAATATTTAGCAGGGAAATATTTGTTTGTTCAGAGAACTAAACATTTTTGTTGCAATTGCATAAAAGAAAATTAGTTTTTTCAGTCTCTGCTCGTGTGAAATATTTGAATTTTTTATACCGCTAAATATACTCCTCAGAAAATTTCATATTTATTTTTTGAGAGTCGGATTTTTTTTTTCTCAATTCTTTTACTTGTTTTTAGTGCATTTTAAAGAGACGCAAATGTATTTTCTAATTTAATCAAAATTCAAAATATACCAAAACGTATTTTATGTTTTTTAATTTAAAATCTGTTTTGGAGGAAGGATTGGGAATTTACACAGAGGCACATTAGAATAAAAGTATGTTGATTAAAATGCATAACAGATTAGTAAAAGAACAATATTTAGTTCAACTTAGAAAATTTAAAAATCTTGGTTGAGTATTAAAATGCAATCAAATTTTTCTAAATGCCCATTGAAAAAGAAAGAATGGTTTAAATTAAAAAAATAATTAAAACTTTATTTTTTATGCAAACAGTGAAAATCTACTTTATGTCAAAAATTCATGTTATGTAGATGCTTGTCTATAGACAAGTTTAGTTTAGCTTAGCTGTATCATGTTTCTTTTTTCCTGTGCAGGAGGGGTGGGGAGCATCTAAAACTATTTTATTTGAAAATTTCTGGTACCAACATTTTTTTCTACTGAAGAACAGTAATAATGTACTTTTTGTCATCTTTCAATCCCAGTGTTCAGCACTCTATCAGTTTATCATAAATACTTGTATAACTAGCCTTATGAGGAATCTTACAATAATTTCGTCATTTATTAGGGTTTCGTTCATCTCGCGAAACCCTATTATTCCCGTTTTGTTCTCTGTTTGTCACAGAGCCGGTTCTCAGAAACTATATAACTCAGTCGTGAAATTATGTATACTTACTTATAGCTGAGTATATACTATGAAGCTCAAAATATTAAAATTTGAAAAAATCTTATTGTTTTAGTATAGAGAGATAAAACAAAAATCTAACAGCCTTTTCCTATTAAATTTCAACATTTTTCATTATAGCAGTTGCCAACAATTAAAAATCCACAATAAAATTCTTTCTACAATAATTAATTTTCTATTGAAAGATATCTACGTGAAAAATTAAAGTTTCACTAATTGAAAAAAGATTAATATGGCATCATATTGGTAATAAAACGGAAATTTTCAAACATTTCTCAATAATACAAGGAGTATGTGTAAATACAGAAAGTAGCTTAATATGATGTCATTGGAGAGAATTAAAAAGAAAATTAATCTGACGTCTAACATTTTGAAGGTCTCTATACAACATGTTAAATTTTGAAATTGATTTTTATATATATATATATATATATATTGCATTTAGTCCACATGACTGATATTATGACAGAGTGTATTAGCGGGTTTTGCCTGCTATCTGACCGGTTCAGATTTTTTGGGGAAAAAAAAAAAATACTCCATTCGCTGAAAGAAGGTAACAGAAGTAAACAAATGCACATGCGGATTGGCGATGATTAAACCTGGTGCTGTGCCAGAAGCGCCAAACAGACTGTCTGAAGTGTTTGAGCTTCTGCTTTTTCAAATCGAAATAAAAAAATAAAATTCGCCAACCTAGGGATTTGTGCCAAATGTGTGGCTCCTTGGCGATTTTTTTGCAACCCGTTTGTTTACTTTCGTTATCTCCTTTCCCTGAACAGATTATAAAAAAAATAGACCGATAAATTTTACTTTATTAAAGAATGGATAAAGTGTTTTGAAAGGAATATTAAATGAAACCTTTGGTGCGATCTTCACACTTACCCACTTGTTATTTTCCTTCTTCCTTGACACTGAAAAAATGTAGTTAATTGATTTTCATAAGCTGACATAGTTTGTTACTTGTAATATGAATATTTTTTGTAATTCTATATTTTTTCTGTTTAGGTAAAAGACCACAGACAAAAGCTCCTAAAATTCAGAGACTTGTTACTCCTGTTATGCTGCAGCGTAAACGTCATAGATTGGCTTTGAAACGCAAGAGGGCACAAAAGCGAAAAGATGAAGCTGCTGAATATGCCAGACTGCTTGCTCAAAGAGCTAAAGAAGCTAAAGAAAAACGAGCTGAAGAGGTTAGGCGCAGACGTTCTGCTTCTCAAAGGGAGTCTCAGTCTTCAGCAGGAGGAAAAATGAGCGTTAGCAAATAAAGTGTAAAAATAAAAGTTGAAATTTCTGAAAATAAGTTTTTATGTGATTTCTTTCTTCGAAGTCTCAAATTCTTCAATTATTCCAAAGAAAGTTCAATTGGTATAATTTCTTTTAAAAATCAAAGATTTGTAAATAGCGATATATTTTAATAATGTATTGAATACTTTTAATGTAATTTAGAGAGAAAGAACTGTGGTTTTTCTTTGCATGTTATACCAGGCTTGAATTTATTTCATCTGTAAATATTGTACCAACCTTGCTATCTTTATTCAGTAACCTTATATTGCAGTATATATTTAAAGATGGGTTTAGTTCTCCCAAGTTACCATTCTGTAAAATTATATGGCAAAAAAAAAAAAAAAAAAAAACATTTACATTTTATTCTTCTTAAATTGCTAATATTTATTCTTTTTTTAGACCTCTTAAATTTTAAAGTGAATAATTAAAATGTCTTGAAACATGTTATAACCAGTTGGTCATTTTGCTAGCAAATCCACGACACTGGAAAGAATAGCTGGATTAAAAACATATGCAACAAACAATATAATTTTACATAATATAACTGAGACTTAAATCAAAATATTAATTTGGTACTTCATTGATATTAATATGATTAATTAAAACAATTTAAAATGTTAATTGATAACATTTGAATTTTTAGTAAAAGAATCTACTTTGTAAATAAATTTCTAGGTTTGGTGGCATTAATACTGTTTCTTTTTTCACTTTTAATATAGTAATGTCATCTTTAATAGTTATATATCTGGTAGACTGGGCCTTGCTAGATAGTTTATTCAACATTTATTTTATTTTTTCAATAGACATAAGAAAGGTGAAAGTTACTATATGCAAAATAAATAAGTGATGAAGGAAATGATTATATCTACAGCTTGTAATCTTAGCATGGTCGGAGATGAAAAGTCTGTCAAAATGATGTCACAGTGGTGTAAAAGTGATTACATTACAATATAAAAAACTTTTAAATAGAATGTCATTTTTCTTTAGGGGTGGGGGTGTAGAACTTAGATTTTTTTTTTTTTTTTTTTTTTTTAATTCTGAAGCGTTCATTTGAGTGCATAAAAAAAAAGCAAAAAATAATTGCATTTATCTATCAAGAAATGTTAGTAAAATGTTTAAATTTACTAAATGTTAGTAAAATGTTTAAATTTACTAAATGTTAGTAAAATGTTTAAATTTACTAAATGTTAGTAAAATGTTTAAATTTACTAAATGTTAATTTGGTAAAATTAATTTTATTTGTTCTAGATAGTTGAAACTAGTTTTTACCATATTTGGAACCTAGATAGGGCGTTATCTCCTAATTTAGTATAGAAGGCAAACTGTTAGCATTGCCTTCAAGATCATCCTTTATTGTATTGAGGAACAATGCTGAATAATATTGGTGGAAATTTAGATTGCAGAAAATTAAATATTTTAAAAAAAATGTTTCTTATCAAAACAAATTTTTATGAAGACTCAGTTGGATGTTTTTCTCATTTTTAAATATGGCTTATCTCATAAAAATTGTCAAAATTATTTTAATTAATACTATCATTTTGGGAAATGAGCTTGTTATAGGAGACATGTTTTGTGAAAATTGTTCTTCGATATATATATATAGCAGTATTTTCAGTTCTGGGTTTGTTTTAACCTGTTTAAACAAACTTTCCTGAATTCAAGACCTTGTTAGTTAATTTTCTTGTGCTCAAATTAGTATAGGAGGCAAGCTTCATGTAAATTTCATGAGCCTTTTTAGATTTGTAGGAAGCTGTATTTTCAGCACTGAGTTTTTAATCTATCAAAACTATTTTTGTTGAATTAGGGACTTAGCTAGATCCTTTTTAGTATGGAAGGTAAATTTTGTGAATCTTTCCGCCCATTTATATCATCTTCCATAATCTGGAAAATCGAATGGTTCTTTAGTATACAGTAAACAGTGTCACTTGGCAGTTATTTCAACATTTGTGCTGTATTTGAGTAAAGACAGTTTTATTATTCCTTTCTACATCAAAATATAATTTCTAGTTTCTGAAAGTTATAATAAATGTTTTTTGTATGTATGTTATACTCTACCCAATTATTTCATGTTATACTCTACCCAATTATTTCATGTTATCAAGACAAGTTATAATTTTTTTTATATATTTCTGTTCAAAATAGACTTTTCTGAATGCAAGGATAAATTGCTTGAGCATATTTTGATTTGTGGCAAACAGCATTTTTACTGTGTAATCAAATTTTCTTTAATTCTGCACCTAGCTAGATCATTTAATGAGTCTAATTTTGTGAGAATCATTCCAGCCGTTTTCAATATAATCTGTTATCAAAAAAATTATTTGCCATTTAACATATGATTTTAACCTTTCAACTTGTCTTAATATTCTTTGGAGAAGATACGGACCCAGATTTTTAACAATATTTTTTTTCTCCTGTAATTGGACAAAAAATATCCATTTTGATTTACTGTTCATATATTCAGTTTTATATTCAGTCAATTAAAAAGTTGCCAAATTGTCATAGTGACTAAAATATCAAAGCTAGTGACCAAAAAAAATTTTTAACAGTTATAATATTACAGAAAAAAACCCAAGATCTGAATGAATGATTTTCACATTTAACAGGGATCATTCTAGAACATAAAAAAGGGCAGGGTGCACAAGGGTAATTTTGTTGAAAAGAGCACATAAGTGCGTACACCAATATACTGGTGTGGAAGAGAGTCTGGCAACTGCCTAAAGAAACTGTAGCTACTAAAGTCTTCTATAATTATAAGAATTCAATAATATTTACATAACTTCACTGTAAGAAAAGTATTAAAAAAAACAGTAAAATGAAACTTACATTCTCAATTTTTATTACAAAATAGTCTTTGGCCTTATTTACTACACGGTCCTTTTCCTACAATCTTTAAAAACTTTTCTCTCTAAAACTTTAATTCACCAGATAACTTTTCATGGTTTTAGCAAAACATGTTGAAAAAACTACAAAATAAAAGTTCTAAAAATGACTTATTTTTTTTTATATATATATACAATTTGTATCAGTTACCATGTAGTCAAAGGCCAGAACATCTGATCTAATACTAGTTCACTAGAGAAGGTCAAGGTGAATCGATGACCTAGTTACCCTTTGTCTTGTTCAATGGAAAGAATGAATCACAAAGTCCAAGATAGGCATACCAGGACATTTCAGAAAGAAATAGAGTGGGTGGAGGGAAAGAAAAGATAGGTAAATAATTTTTTTAAAGTAGTATGCAAATAAGGCAGGATTTATCAAGGAATAAAAAGAGGGTAAGATTCTACTCAGAAAAAGGGCAAGGAGGGCGGGATTTTATCTAATGAGGGCAGGCCGCCCTTCCGAAACTCTGGAGTGATCACTGCAGTTAACCTCACTTATTTAGAATTAAAAACAAAGAGTGAGGGGGTATTGTGTTTGAAGTTTTCAAATCATAAGCAATGATATAGCATACAATATAATGCAGGTTGCCCAGCGTCATGGAATTTCAAAGTAGTCTGGGAAATTTTAAAATATATAGGAAAAGTCAGGGAATTTACAAATATTTTCTAAAGTTTTGGAGAAAAAATTATGCGAAATTCATCATATGGTCTCAGTAGAAAAAATAGAGAATTTTGTTGAGCGATCACAGAAAAAAAAAGAAATCACTAATTTTTGACAAAGGATTGCAAAAAAAAGTAACAAATTTCGTTGTATGCCCGTTTGGTCAGAGTATTTTTTGAGATTTCGTCAGGGAATTTGCCAGTCATGTTTTGCTGGGAACCCTGTTATGTTATATAGGTATTTTGCGCTATAATGATGTGTTGGATATATGAACCATTTGGAAAGAAGTTTTATACCCGGCAGAAGTCAGGGTTAAGTTTTTACCAGGACGTAGTGCATACTATTGCCTCTATTTATTAATAAATAGTGGTTTGTTTATAGCTGATACATATATTTATATATTGGACATACATGCCAGTCCAACAGACAAATACATAGATGGCTTTCACCCAGGAGTGATTCTGTTCCAAAAAATTAAGGCAGTTATTTCCGAAAATAAAAAAAAATTGGTCATAAATCCGAAAATTCGGACATAAAATATATTGTGTTTTTCGACAAATGGTTGCCGAAAAAATCAGTTTCGTCAATTGTTTGAAGAGAAATCGTCAATTTCATCAATGGATCGCGGGAAAAACGCAAAATTTGTCCACGGATTATGCAAAAAAAAAAAAAAAAAAAAAACGTGAATTTCGTCAAAAAAACGTAAATTTCCTTGAAAAAACTGCAAATTTCGTCAAAAGATCATGAAAAGAAAACTGCAAATTTCGTCAAAAGATCGAGAAAAAACAGCAAATATCGTCGAAGGGGTGCGGAAAAAACATGGTGCCGGGAGTGGATTCCCTCCTATTGTAACCTTTCAGAATTTTTTTTTTTTACCCAGAATCATCCCTGCTTTCGCCAGAAAAAGTATTTGTAGTTAACAGCTGAGTTTTATCAGTAAAAATTCTTTACCAGAACATGTAAAGAAAATCTTTTTCTAATCAAAACAGTAGTATTTGCCTTCGTCAGCTTTGTTGTGAATTTTTCCAAAAATTATCTGCATTCTTAATGATAACATTAATTTCAATTTAAAATAAAGCATTGTTATTGGTCAAGATTTTTTTTTTTTTTTTTACCAGGAAAATAGATGTACAAATGAGAAATTATTAACAATCTGTTTCCTGTTATGGCAAAAATGTACTTGTTATTTTATTACCATTACTTATATTTCATAAACATATAGCAACATGAGACAATTTTTTTCTTTTCTTTTTTTTTTTTTGGAGGGGCAAGGGAGGTTGAATATTAACCTGTTAAAATTAGCATATATATTCTGTTAAGGGACAGTTTAGCAACTCTTCTGTTACAGAAATTATAAATCTTTCAACAGAAGTATTTTTTTATTGAAAAAGTTGTTTAGGTAGATTTCGTAAGAAATACTATCTATTACATTCTCACCTAAATTGGAAATTTTGAAAAATTTTTGCAGATCTATGCCGATCATGACTCCCAGAACCCAAAACCACCACCAGTTCAAAACTTTATATATATATATATATCTATGTCACTTTTTTCTGACCACGATAACTGGAAAAATTCTGCATAAATATCTTTCAAACTGATACATAAAATCAAGGGTCGTAAAATCTCGGTCAAGTTCGTTAATGGGTGGGGGGGGGGGGGGGCTTTTTGTGAAAACAGAAAAACCCTCATAATTTCTTTATTTTTATATGTATCGAATCCGTTTAAAGTTATTACTTCTAGGAAAAGGGCCGAAAATTTATGTATGACAGATTTTTGATATAATTAAAAATGGCCCCAAGGGGGGTTTTAGAAAAAGAAAAATCATAGCTTCATCAATTCACAAGATATCAAATCTGCGTAAATTTATTATTAATCCTGTTAGTATTATCTAAAACTTTTATATTGACAAGTTTTTTATAAGACCAACCGTTATAGCAAAAAAAATCCCTGCCGCCTGCAAACAAGTTATTTTTCGAAGTAGGCGGTTCCAACTCCCGCATCTTTTCGAAACATACATAAAATCTCCGTCAAGTTTGTTAATGGGCAAAATCGAACCAGGGGGGGGGGAGATGGGGGCTTTTTGTGAAAACAGAAAAAAAAAAACATAATTTCTTAATTATGATACGTATCGAATTAGTTTAAAGTTATTACTTCTAGGAACAGGGGCAAAAACTTATGTATGACAGATTTTTGATATAATTAAAAATTGCCTTAAGGGGGGTTTTAGAAGAAAAAAAATCAGAACTTCGTCAATTCCCAAGATTTCAAATCCGCTTAAATTTATTATAAATCCTCTTAATATTATCTAAAACTTTTATATTGACAAGTTTTTTATAGGACCCAACCGTTATAGCAAAAAAAAATTAAAAACAAAAAAATCCCTGCCGGCTCCGCCTGCAATCAAGTTATTTTTCGAAGTAGGCGGTTCTAACTCTCGCTTCTTTTCGAAACTGATACATAAAATCTCGGTCAAGTTCGTTAATGGGCAAAATCGAACCAGGGGGGGACTTTTTGTGAAAACAGAGAAGCCCCCATAATTTCTGAATTATGATACGTATCGAATCCGTTTGAAGTTATTACTTCTAGGAGAATGGACGAAATTTTATGTATGACAGATTTTTGATATAATTAAAAATTGCCTTAAGGGGTGGGGGGGGGGGGAGGTTTTTGAAGAAAAAAATTCATAACTTTGTCAATTCCTAGATTTCAAATCCTCTTAATATTATCTAAAGCTTTTATATTGGCATGTTTTTTATAGGACAAACTCTTATAGCAAAAAAAAAAATCCTTGCTGGCTCCGCCTGCAAACAAGTTTGGTTTTGAAGTAGGCGGTTCCAACTGCAGAGCATCATCGCAAAAAGGTCATTTCTTCCGCAATTCCCGACAAACAGGCGCCCCAAGGTCTGAGTCTTCGAAATCTACCTGTGCCTGTAGGCCGAGCCGTCAGGGATTTTTTTTTTTTAATAGTGAAAGTTGGGAAGACATGTTTTTCCAAAGATTATGAAACCATGTCACGGTAAATATCTGCCAACCCATGATTTAACATGCTGACTATAATTATTGCAAAAAAGTTGAGCCTGAGTATCTATTAAAACTAAATATATTGAGCAAGAAGTAATGTTTTGAATTTTAAAATACAGGTTTCATACAAACTATTTGAAATGTAAAAGTTTCCAAGGATTACTTATAACTCCTTAAATAAATTAAAATACTTAAATTATCAGGAAGTATAATTTAGCATTGGACAATGATTTAACCCATTAGGCGATGCTATATATTAAACTTTTTTATGGAACAGTTCTTTTTTCTTCATGAATAGGAAGTCTTTAAGGTATTTCTGAAGAAAAAATTTGAATCTATATATATATTTCTGTTGTGTGGCGTGGAAAAAAGCTTTATTTCTAGATTATCGTTTGGCAACAACTGTAGTTTTTAGGTCCAATATGGCAGCCATTGTGAGAGCAGTGAAACTCAAACTAGCAATTATTAAAAATAAAATAACATGTACGTAATCCAAAGCTTTTGAGATGATTCCTCATTTTAATTATGAGTAATATTGTTAATTCCAAATGAATTCTCTCTCTTATTTAGAATTTATTTACGAATTTCACTCGAGGGAATAAAAATATCAACTGTCTAGATTGCACCTGCTGCCATCTGTCGCTGTCTTGGTGAAATAGAAATTAATTTCTTTTTCAAAAATCTGTAATCAATCAGAACAGTAATATGTCAAACAAAAATTTTAAAAAAGATTAATTATATATATATATATATATATAAACTATCTTCCTATCGCGTACTGTTTTTTTTTTTTAAATGAATTTAAGCCGTGCTGTACATTGTTATAGAAGCAATGAGTTTTAAACTGTTTTTCCAAGATCCTTTTTTCATAGTATTTAAATGATTTATGCCCATTGGTAGCACCAATATAATTGCATTTTTAATTGTGTTTCCAACGAAGTTTTTAATTACTTATTTTACATTTAAAAAAAATTGTCAATTTCATATGTTAAAATGATTTATGGTAGTACTCATTCCAGCTAGAATTGCTTGGGACCGCGTAGCGGTCTAAATGTGAATTGCTTCGCAATTCATGGGGGGTTGGAGATCGTTAGCGAGTAGGGGGAGCCTTTTACTATTTAGGAAAAACATGTTCGCAAAATGAGAGTAAATTTTTTCAAAATTTTTACTTATGCCTCTGTGCATTTGATTGTTATTTCTCAGTTCTTTAGCTATAAAAAGGATAATATCCTTCTGAAACATTTTACGACGAATTTTATCCAACATCTACATTTATAATAAAATTACAGATTCCATACGCATTTTCACTATGCACCTCTTATTTTTCCTCATTACATCATTTTGGTTCTACAGTTTTACATGAAAATGATTGAAAAAATTTTATGTAGCATTATACTACATTTTTTTTTTTTTTAACTTGTATTTTGTTTAATTTTTTCCGATTTGAAGATTTGTCTGAACTTTCATCTAAAATATCAAGTCTGGTTTTAAGACTGTCTTTTTTAAACACTAAATCAGATATTTCTTGATTGTCTGTTGATTTAGAATTTACGGAAAGTTCTACTCCACCAAATATAATATTGGATAAATCTTCGCATAACTTATTTTCTGTTACAATACTGCAAACCAGCAATTTCTGAAACATCCGAAAAATCATCCAAATCTAAAAATTTGTTCAATCATCTTCCACGTAAAATAGTCAGAAAATTATGGAATGAGGAAAAATAAGAGATTGATAATGAACATGCTTATGGAACTGGTAATTTCATTTTGTGTTTTATTATAAATGTAAAAGTTGAATTAATTTATATAAATTCTTCTTAAAGTATCAGTTTCAGAATATTATCCCTTTTATAGCTAATAAACTGAAAAATAAATGCACGGAGGCATATGTTCAAGTTTTCAAAAACATTTACCTCCCCCTTTTGGCGCCATTGCTCCCATTTTGGGAATAACTTATGCTTTCGGTGATTGATCATATTAATTCCAGATTGAAGTTGTTCAATATAACGCACTGTTATAAAGTTTTTTTTTTTTTTTTTTATAATATATCTTTCAGATAAGGCCAAAAAGCTATTTTTCGCCTTTATTAACACATTTTAAAAAATGGAAAATTCTAATGAAACTTTAAAAACAAAATTCAGAAGTTATCTAATATTCAAAATGCAAATAACATGAACCTTTTAACAATACAGTGGCTCACATGTTTTTGGACACTTGTGTTTTTGAAACTTACTTATAAAAATATCTAAATATTAAAGGATCTACTTAAATTTTTTTTATATAAACTTTCTTTTGTCTATAATAAAACCTACATAATGTAATGAAAATTTATTCAAAACTTCTTTTATCAAAAAAATAATTTACTGAGAAAGTGCTAAAGACAATCTCACATAAGTAATTGGACACTTTGAACATTCAACAAATGTAAACAAAGATATACAAATAATCAAATGTTTTAATGCTTTGTTGAGTATCCTTTACCTGAAATTACATGTTTAATACGTTTGCAAATAGTTTTTTTATGTAATAATGTTCAATTTTGTTCTATTCTTCTGTTAATACTGCTTTAAGTTGTTCTTTCGAAGAAATATATATATATATATATATATATATATATATATATATATATATATATATTTGTTCTTTTCTCCAGCTCATGCCACACATTTTCAATTGGGTTTAAATCTGCTGAATATGGTGGAGTCTTGATAACTTTGGGACAGTTGTACAGCAGCCATAAGTGAACATTTAGGGCTGTATGTTTGGGATCATTGTCTTGATACAACTTAAATTCGTTTTGAATTCCAAGTTTTTGGGCAGATGTTTTCCTTCAGGATATTTATATAGTTATATTGGTCCACATTATTTTCAATGAAAACTAAATTTCCCATACCAGAAGCAGCAAAACATCCCCAAACCATTATGCCTCCACTTCCATGTTTGACAGTTGGCAATAGATTTTTCAGATTGAGCTTTTTGTTTTGCTTTCTCCATACAGTTATTCGCCCATCAGACCCAAATAAGTTAAATTTTGATTCATCCACAAATAAGTTTTCCCAAAACGATACATCTTTGTGTACCATGGCTTTTGCAAAATCCAGACGTAACTTTCTAGCTCTTTCATTAACAAAAAATTTTCTTCTGGCAACTCTATTGTTATATCCATATGATCTGATAACTCGTGTAACAGTTTCAGGGTTTACTTTTATTGCAAATGTGTTTTCTAATTCTGTTGTAAGTTTCACTGCACTAATTCTTGGATATTTCATGATTTTATGCATAATAAACTTTCGATTCCTGGGAGTTAGCTTGCGAGAAGCTCCTGATTTTAACGCTTTTTCAACAGTTCCACATAGTTTCCACTGTTTTATAATAGCAAAAACAGTTGAATGTCTTACTTTAACAAGTTTTATGATATCTCTGATGCTTTTACCATCTTTAAAATGTTCTATGATTAAATTACTAATAGAATTTGTTATAACTTTGTAGTGCCCGGCCATGTTCACTTCAAATGTAGAAATGTAAACAAATTTAATAAAGTAGTAGTAATTTCAAAGTGCCGACGATAATATATGACATATATTTTCATTTATAATAAAAATAAATAACAAACAATTTAGTAAAGCTTTACTTCTAATTATGTGAGATTGTTTTTAACACTGTTGGTAAATTATTCTTTTTTAAAAAGGGTTTGAATTTATTTTTATTACAATATATATGTTATATTATAGAGAAAAGAAAGTTTATATGAAAAAAAAAAAAGACCCTTTAGTTTAATAGTTAGTAGTAGTTTAATATTTAGATGATGTTTTTTATAGGTAAGTTTCAAAAACAAATGTGAGCCACTGTATATAAAATACTCACTTTAGAAAAAGATCCTAAAGCAATGTTCCCAAAATGGGAGCAATTGCACCTAATAAGTTAATTGAAGTATATAAGAGTAGATAATGGTAACATATTACACTGTGGAAAAGATTACTGTAATTTCCGGTGTATAAGCCACGGGTAAAATAAGTCTGTTTCAAACCAGAAATATTTTTAAAGAAATAAACTCAAATAAGTGTCAAGATATAACATGTTACATTTCATTAAACGCAATTTCCGGTCCAAAACAGATTTATTTGAGCTGTGGCTTATACACCGGAAATTACAGTAATCTTTTAAAGGAAGTAAAATAAAAGTCGTCTCATGTTTGCTAAGTTTAAGTAATTTCTAACATTCTAAAAAAAAAAAAAAAAAAATACTGTTTTTATTTTTTTGAGGGGGAGGGGGGGGTGAATGCTGCATGGCTTTTTTCCTTAGAAATTTACTTTTAAATTTTAGGTGCATGTGATACATGATAAGTATTGGGGATTTGACTGGCCTCTGTGTCTATAGCCATTGCATTGGTCACTTTATAAAATAGTTCACTGGCAATTTTGTATTCAAATTTATGAAACCAGTAAGCAATGCATTGTATAATTGTATTACTTTGGAATTTTAACTATAGCTATTAGATTTTAATAGAAATCTGTTTTCTTTCTAAATGGAAGTATTAAAAATTAGGGGAAGGGGGATGCTTGTTACACGAGGGCACATCATACATTTTATAAAAAATGTCAAGTCCTTGACTCCTTGTTTTTTTTTTTTCTTAAGTCTGTATCAACCCTGAAAATCTGTTGCTGATGCTAAAAACTTTTTTTTTTAAATGAGGACTGTTGTTTTTAAGGTTTTGTACCTGAAAAGGAAAAATCTGAATTCTTTTAGTCTTGTTTTTTTAAAATCACTTAAAAAATAGACATAGAATAGCTAGCTGACCCTTGCCCGGGCCCATGATAATAAATTAAAAAGAAAATCAAGTTTTTATTATTTTGTATGAAATTATATTTTAAGATGAAAATTTCGTGAAAAAATATTGACATTTAGCGATAAAAGCACTCCTTTTTTTTTACGTAGGATCGTTTCATAGTTTTAAAACAGAATGTTCTTTTTTTCCGAACTCTTTAAAATCTTTATTGGTGATAAATAAAACGGTTTTACAGCCCGTGTAAAAATTTCGTGAAAAAATATAGTTATCCAGTTGTAAAAGAAATGTTTTCTTCTCACTTTTTTTTTTGTTTTCGCGTCATCTCCTTTAACATAGTAATAAAAAAATAGTTCTCATTTTCCGAACTCTCTAACATTTCAATTGGTTATAAATATAACTGTATCCAAGCTCTCTTTAAAATTTTGCATGAAATTATATTTTTAAATGAAAAATTCACGAAAAAATATTGATATTAAGTGATAAAAGCTCTCATTTTCTTGTTTTTTTACGTAGGGTTGTTTCATAGTTTTAAAATAAAAAGTTCTTTTTGTCCGAACTTTGAAATCTTTATTGGTGATAAATAAAACGGTTTTACAGCCCGTGTAAAAATTTCATGAAAAAACATTGTTATCTAGATGTAAAAGAATTGTTTTCTTCTCACTTTTTTGTTTGTTTGTTTTCGTGTCGGCTCCTTTAACATAGCAATAAAAAAATAGTTCTCATCTTCTGAACTCTCTAACATTTCAATGAGTTATCAATATAACTGTATCCAAGCTCTCTTTAAAATGTTGCAAAAAAATATGTATATTTAGTAGTGAAAACATGAGCTCTTTAAGAAACAGCTTTAGCTTTCAACCTCAGAGCAAAAATATATTAGAAGGTCTGTTCTTTCAATGCAATGGTACATCTCCATCTGTTTACAATCCTCCTATGCTAAACAGGCTAATCAATCAAGTTTCCCGTTTCTGAGGGAAGAAGCCTTCAAAAAATCATTGACGCATGCACAAAGAGACTATTCGTGTGGAAAATTTGACAGAATGCGCTTTATGTTTTAAATATATAGATGTTTTTCAGATTTTCTTTTTACTTGTCCTATTAGACAAGTCATGCCACATATATTTCAAGGTTCTGGTTCAACCATTTTTACTATCAAAACATACAAGATATTTCCGATTAACCCTATAGAAAAATCTTAAAATCATTAATTTATAAATCTATGTCGATTGGTAAACTTATGAATTCCCATAATCGAGAATACTCATATGTTTTTAAAAAATGTAATATTGGGTCATTCCATGTCAGTTCAACCAAGCCTTGGCATCTACGAACTTTGATTTTTATAAAACTTGGTGTGTTTATACAGAAAAGTATTCACATCAATTTTTTCTCTTCTGATTTGGCTTTATTTTACAACCAATCAAAATTTTTAATTTTTGGTGTTTCAATGTTCTTTTACAAGTTAGACTTCCAGAGAAAAAAAAAAATGTATCATTTATTTATCAGTCAATCTTTATGAAAATTCGCAGTATTAATGAAAATATAAGGATTCCAGAAAAAGAAAAATATATCGATGTATTTTTTGTAAAAATAAAAGTGCTAATGAACTTTGTTAATGGAATCTTTGGAAGTAAACTTTAATTAATTGCAGATAAATATTTTTAATAAGTACACAGCTTTAAAGGTTAAATAATACTTTTTCCTTCATTTTAAACTACATTAACTTTTTTAATGAGATTTATTTAAATATAATAATTTGAGTCTAAGTGATCATTAATGTTGCTATTCCGAGGCTTGTGAACATATAGTCTGAAATATACTGTAAAATTTTCATATAAATATGTATGCAGTATTCTTTAAAAGAATCTTATTTGCATGTTAAGAAAAATCTAAATTTTTTGTAGAAATTGAGTAGTCTGGGCCTGGCTTCATTGATTTTTACATAGGCCAGGCCGAACTTTTAGTTTTTACACCGGTCGAGACCAATATAGCTTTCGTTTGGGATATCCCAGAACCTAGAAATTTCAACCTGTGCACAGACATTTTTTTGTTTAAGTAGAATTTGCATGTTCTGGCTTGGTTGAGTAGGGCTCATACATATAATAAGGAACCTCTTTAACCCTTTGAAGAGCGGTTGGATATATTATATCCCACCTAATTTTAATCAGATTTGAACCAGAAACTTTTAGTTAAATTTTACTTTTTTAACTTTGATGGGAAAAGTTGAAAAATTGCTTTTTCTTATTTTGAACTAAATTCTTTCATAAATACCGGTGTGAGTTTGACGTTACAGGAACAAAATTGCTTGCCCCTGAAAGGGTTAAAATGTTCCATTTGGAACCGAAACAAACAAATGAATGAATGAATAAGCTGAATTTCAGTTGAATAATGCAGTGGGGGAATTTTTCTTTATATGTAACGGAGAAAAAAAGTATAAATGCGATTCTATAATATAAAGATTTCCGTATCTGTAAATTATAAATAACTGTGGCTTTAGCTATTCGTTTTGAGAAAAGCATGTAAATGATTGTAGGCAAGGGTGTAGTGGAAGGTATAACTGATATATACCGTCTTTCTCAAATAATACAATAGAATATAGCTTCTTTTTTTTTTTTCTCAAGACTATAACACTGATTGTAGGATTATTTCAAAAATACAACTTTGTTCTTAGCAGTGACAATTTAAATTACTAAATAACATGCTTTCTTATTCTTGCATGCATAGTGTGAATTGTACAAGGTCAAAAAAAAAAAAAAAATGCTGTAAATCATTGTATAAAAATGTTACTTGTACCAATCGATTAGTTATAACATCTACTACTTGATAACATACTTAAAATTGTCAATACTAACACCTAATTTTGATATATTTGAATTCTTTACCTTAGGATACCAAATCATTTTCTCAAAAATTTATTTAGGAAAAAAATATTAATAGAAACCTATGAATTTTTTTAAAAAATCAAAAATCTGTTTTTAGAAGCTTATTAATCTAAAATCGCATTCATTCCACTACAGAGTTTTTGAGTAAATATTTTGGGTAAATATTTTATACTGGCGACTAGAATTTTTAGCTGGCTATCAGATTTTATAAAATTTGTAAAGCCCTGTCTACGAAAACAGTAGTGTCAAGTGTCAACCTTATATCATATTTCTCTCTTTACCTATCGAACATAAATATGAGTGGTTATGTTGTGGTTACATTGAGAACTAGAATTCATTCATTCACTCGCGCTAATGATACAGTCAACTCTGTGAAATCCGCCGATGTATAATCCGCAAATGTGTATTATCCACACTACATGTTGGAATGTAACAATGAAAATTGCAGTTAATGGTTAAGCTCATACATAAAGGTAAATGTGGTGTTTATTTAACGAATTATCAATTTTACAATGAAATAAATGGTGATTAAAGAAAATTCATATATTTTGTACTCTGCATTCAAAAGATAATAATTTGAGCTGAGTAAAAAGGATACTGAATAAGATATCGAAAATGCTAAGATAACTTATGTACAGGGTTTAATAAATAAAAATATAATAAAATTGCTGGGATATAAATATTTAAATTTCTCTGAGCAACAAAATTTTATCTCAGAGGATGAAGTAATGAGTGTTCATAAACTACAAAACATTGACAACAAACCAAAATTTAACCTACCATTGTTTCAACGTTTTTAAAAAAATGAATAAACCAGTAAAATTTGTATTGTATATAATTTAATTTTTCTTTATATTAACTTAGTTATCAAATATATTAAACCAATTCTGCATTATATTTCCCTTTTCTATTACAATAATCTTAATTCAACATTTGTTCTTAATTTATATTCAGACTTTAAAAAATAAAATGTAAACAAAGGAATGATCTATTATCCGCAAAACCCTTGGTCCCTGTCTAACAACTGTTCTTACTCGCTATTCAATGCTCCTCCTGGTGTTCATTATTATTTTGCTTTCAGCACTTCTATCAATAATATCACTTTTTTTTTTTTTTTTTTTTTAATTGCAGTGCTTAATCTCTTTGCTCTCCATAATTGTAAACAATATTCTCACATTTCATTCCACAAAACACTATGATAATTCACAAAAGTATGAATGCCATTTTAACCAAATTTCAATTTTGCATGTTTTGAAAGATATAAAACCCCTCCAGGCTAATATCGGCAGCTAGCATTTAGTAAGTACAAATCCATCTACTACTTATACACCACATTTGGCACAAATCTGCGATTAGCATATTGGGAATGCTTGTTATAAGATTGAAATATTTTTACTAAATTAATTGAATAAAATTATCAAAACATAAAATAGATACTAGCTTTTTTTTTAATGCAATGAAAGAAAATTATAAAGGCAAAACTAATCAGTTGCGAGTTATAACTTAGTTTCCAAATTACTGTATGTAAAATAAAATATCTTCTGTACTTGTGTAAAATGAAATGCAAAATATTTTCGAACAGCAATTATTTTGTGAAATCAAAATGAATATGATAAATAATAAATAAAACATCATACAAGAAGATAATTTCAGAACATTCTTCCCCCCTTCAACATGCTGCAACTGTCTGATTTTCTGATTTCCAAATGCTGACTTTGAAAGTTCATTCCATAGGAATGCATTATGACGTTGCATCGGAGGCATATTATATATTTTAAAAATTAATTCAGTGTGTTTATACTTGTCAGTAAGAGTACAAATGTTTCAAGGATTCATAATATTTAATATGTAACATAAATTGTTTGTTATAATTTTTGTGTTTTAAAAAAGTAATATTCGTTTGTTAGGACTGATATTTTTTTACCATGTATCTGGGTCTAAGAAAGAGGAACTTCATACCCCTAAGCTCTGTGGGTATGCCACTGACTGTAATAAAACATAAAACCATGAAAAGGACAAAATTTTTTAATTGAAAATATTTTTATAAGACAATATTACTACTGTTCCGGAATCATGGATAAATTATCGATTAAAATTTTGGCCTAACTAAAGATTTAACAATCAAAACTTGCCTTTTATCTAGTAGACCGAACCACTAGATAAGTAGGTGCTCATTTTTTTAAAGTAATCTTTGTGTTTGCCTTGTCTAATAGTAGAATTTCTGCAACTAAATAAGGCAAATATTACTAATCTGGCATAGTAGTACTAAACATTAAAATGTCGTCTCAGAATGCACATCTCAAAAGGCTTAAAGAGTTTGCACATATTAAATGATGGATAAGTATTATTTTTATGTGAACTGTTAATCAGCTATTAAAAGGAAAAGAAACATTTTCTGCTCTTCTCCATAAATTAATATTTTGAATTATACAGGAATAAAATTTTTCTGTTTTTTGTCAGAATCCTTTTTGTTTTTTCCTTTAAAAAAATTCTGTTTATATATACATATATTTATTTACATATCATCTAATTTCCAAACAAAAAAATCTTGAAGTCTGCATAATGTACACCATTGACCATAATTTTAGTGAGTTAGATCCAATTTTTTTTTCTGTGTCATGATTTCTTCACCTGTGGGAGAATAGACAATCTTTTTTTTTTTCTTAAGAGAAATGTATTTTCTTTGTAAATCTTTAAACTATAAGGGAGGTGTGGGGGGGGGTCTTTAATTATCTTTTACACTGGTTAATTTGAAAGAAATTGTTAACCATAGTGATTTTGTTAGGGGTTATTTTTTTCTTTTATAGAATTTTGTTTTTATCTTGTTCCAAATTTTTTATTGAAAATGTTATTCAATGTGACCAGTTTATTTTTGCAATGTATAAAAAGGCTTTTTTTCTTCTAAATGTAAGTAATAAATATCTGAAATTTTATAAACTTTTTTAAACGTAGTATATTAAATATAACAGAGAAAAAAAATGTTTTTACGCACATTTTATTTACATACAAAATTATTTTTATTTTGGAATAACCACATGCATAGTTGTTCACATTTTCCAAGCTAGTTGAAAAGTGTTCTTTTTAATTGTCTATCTATCCAAACTTCTATTTTCCAGCTGTCATAAAAATGCTCTCACAAAAAGATATTTATGAATTTTTTGTCTATGAGATGGGTTTCTCTTAACATATTGACAGTGTAGGATGCGGATCTATGTCTAGTTGTTCATTAGTGGGGTGTCACAGATGCAGATTCATACAATGCTTACAATGTAATAGTTAAGCTACAGCATTCACATTGAGGATATAAAATTTTGTCAGTATATAAATTCTTGCCATGTCTGTCTTTTTTTTTTTTCTGTGATGCAAAAATGTGCAATCCTTGTCTAAGTGATACTTCCCAACCTTTTGGTTCTCTCTGTTTATCAGTATTTTTGTTTTTTATAGATCAAAGTATATAATGATAATACGATCTAATGTTCAAAATATTTTTAGGTTTTCTAAATAACAGAATCAAAACAAATCAAATCTGCATTGGGTTTTTTTCCGACATCCGCAGACATGGATCCGTATCTGTTAGTACTGAAAATGAACATTTCAACTATTAGTGCTAATGACATGGATCTGCATCCAAGTAGTGAGATATGTCAAATGAGTTAATGTGCCATCTATGTGATAGTAATAAAATTTTTATAGCAATATGGACTTTTTCTGGCTTGAAAACCAGACTGCATCTACAGATAATAATTTGCAGTCAATGTGTTAAAAAGTGATTAGTATATAAATATAAGATATTATATATAACATAAAAGCTCTAGTAGTTAAACTTTGAACAACTCAGCATAAATTGTTATTTATTAATAGATCTATAAAAATATCCATATTTGCTGATGGACTGATGAAAGATAGCTGCATATTGTCAAATTATAATATTTCATTTTGAACCAAAAATAAACTATAAAGCATTTTATCTTACTCTGGTTGACTTCCAGGGATTAGCTGAAGATAGGAGCACTTACCCTATATACTTTTAAATCATACTGAAAATTGAGGCATTTACAGGAAGGATGATGTAAGTCACTAATTTTAAAAAATTGAGTTAAGTGCATGGAGGGTACATAGACATACCAATCTATGCATAGGAATATCAGTATAAGTGATAGTTTCAGATAGACTGTCAGCTATTTTAATCAGAATATTAAAATCCATGATTTAAATTAGGTGATTTTTTTAATTGATTAAAATCATAAATTTTCTTAATTATAAAAATATGTACATCATTTAAAAAATATATTAAAATCTAAGAGGGACATAATTTGTATTGTTTCTAAACATGTTTTGTCTACTAAATAAATGAATGAAGCTTTAAATAGATTTTATCAGGTATGAAAAGCATAGCAAGAACTACTTCTATAAAAATTGGAGGAATGTGTTCTACTTTTGAAGTGGTATACAGTAAATAAAGAAATCAGTTAAGGATGTAAAAGACAACTAAACTTTTTAAAAACTCAAAATACTATGTCAAGAATGCTCACTGTGTAGATAATAATGCTGATATTCAATATAGAAGTTGATGTAGAATACAGTCATTTTTACGATTATACTTACTTTGTGTGTAATGAATTAACAGATGTAATTTTCATAATTTTTTTAGTTAGCATACACATACACGTGTGTAAATTTAGATTTATGTGATTATAATTTTACAGAGAACAAATGCAAGAAGAGTTGCCATAATAGTTATGCTATTAACTAATTAAATGACTTATTTTCAGTTTTTATTTTTAAATAATTATATTTATAACAACACAAAAATATAGATTATGCTCCTTAAATTTAATCTAGTAAAATGCTTATTTGTTTTAGAAACCTACAATTCTTGGTAGCCACTTAACACAGACAAAAAAAAAAAAAAAAATTAACAATAAAAAAAAAATACTTTTTTTTTTACACCCTATTTCTAAGAAGTTTGGTTGTAAATAACGTTCAAAAGATATTGTACATCATCTAGAAAATCTTTGTTTTTGAGCATTTAAGAAAATGCGACTTGACTTCCACTCACTTTGCCTTTTAAATGCTTCAATTGGATTACATTTTTCTTATAACTCGTTTTGGTTGGATCTGTTAGTTAAATATTGATTGATTTGAAAATGTGATTAAGTGATACACAGTCTTGTACACATTGTATTTAGCTGATTTTCTTTATTAATTTTCCCAATATTAAATATTTTCTAAAATATTCTTTTAAAGTGTCTATTACCCAATATAAATGTTCTTTTCTTTAATAATGAAACATAATAATAAAAAAATTATTTAATTTATTTAAAATTTCCATTCATCTATACAGGGATGTCAAACCTTTTTTACATATGCATGCCAAAAAATTTACAAACATCTATCAACATGATAGCGTGCCAAACAGTTACATAAAAATATATTACATAATAGGCTACTTATATGAAACACTATTTAAAAGAATCAGCCGCTTTAATGTAATAAATCACTAAGAAGAAAAAACAAAATATGATTTTTATGTATATTGGAATCAGCCAATGATTTAATGAAATTTTGAGTCGAAAATTTAATTCATTTAAATGGCATATACTGTAATGAGAAAAATAATTATGATTTTTTATTTCAGTTGTATGGTGAATCTCTTGATTTCAGGATTTTTAAATTTATGTTTTAATGATGCTTAAGAGGAAACTATTGCATAACAGATATTTAGAAATGCATTTTTAGTAATATGATAGTATTTTTTATATTTTCAAGAACTTTTAGTAAAATTAATTACAGTTAAAGGTAATTAGGCAATCAATAATTGCAATTTCAGGATTTTTTAAGTACAACTACAAACAACATTCCTGAAGAAAGAAAATATATAACAAGATTAAAATTTTTATCCTTACACATATTTTAGAAGAAGGATGATGTATGGTACTTTTCAGTTATACAGACACCATTGTCGCCAAACATACATTATATATTTAATACATATATACATTTACATACATTATGCATTAGCATACATTTTGGCATGGTGTCCATATAATGGAAAAGTACTGGATATATATTCAAACCTATTATTATTACTTTTGAATTGAGGTCTTAATTTAAAAACAGTTTTACAAAGGATACTCCTCAATAATTTTTTCAATTTAATAAGATAAACATATATAAAGTTTTCCAAAGTTACTACATTTAAAGTTACTGCACAATAATTTCAATAAAATTAATGCAATTAACACTTTCAGAAAAAATAAATTTAAATACAAGTTTTCTTGCATTATCACAGATATTCTTCTTTTGGCGTCAAACTAATATCACCCATAATTAAAATGTTTGTAGGTAAAGGGGCAGGTTTAGGTGACAAAATTGTAGCAACTTCTGACTCCACATCTAACTCTACAATGCTTATTAAACCATATATACTTGTTAACAAGATAGCTTCAATATTGTCAGCATAACTGAGAGCTAGTACCTGATACAAAATACTAGGTTCAATTAACACAGGAACAACATTTAAGCTCTTAGAATCCTGAGCTGTATATATCTGTAGTTCGTTAAAATTAACCTTAATAGTATAAGGTTTTAACTGTCCATGTGAACCATAAAAATACTGATTAACAGAATTATTTCGATTATCTAGTCTCACAGTTTGATTTCTCATAGAAACATCTCTAAACTTGTGTACAAAAATTAATTCTGTTTTCCTAGAAACGTCATTCATTAATCTAGAATACAATGATGCTTTTGAAAGAACAAGCACCGTATTAACTTCGAACATTTCTATTATTTCATTAATTAGTTTATAACCTCCACCATCAACCCATCCACAAGTATCAATAACAACTCCAGAATTTTTTATTTTCGACCTTTTCAGACGAAGTTTAAGGGACTTTGCAACTTTTTGTAACATATGTTTGTATAATCTCATATTATGACCTGGACTTTTGTAACCAAAATAATAAACACATAAATCCTTTTCATTAAACCTACCGTTAGCGTCTGATTGTTCATTAATAGGAAGTACGCCGAATGTACCCGTAATGGAAAGTGAACTTTGACCTACATCCAGATCAACAAAGATGGGCTCTCTACCACTTTTAACAGCATAATTCAACAAGAAACGACTTAAAGTACTTTTACCAACGTCAGTAGGACCGGTTATTAATATTATTGGAACATCTGTATTTTTAGCATCTGCATTCAAACGAGTTCTTTCGATCTGTTCATGCAGATCTTTCATTTTTGGTGTTTGTGTTGAAGCTCTGATATAGTATTTTGATCCTTTTTTCTTAAGATTTAAAGTGCAACCTGTCCAACTAAATACAGCAACAGAGGAATAGTATGAAAATTCATATTCTTTGTTTAGCAGTAAATCCGATCCAAATATTTCAGCGGATCCTTCTGTAAGTTTTAACCACACTTTATCATCTGGCCTACATACGATTAACTGCAATTCATTTTGACATTCCAGATGAATTAAAAATGGATCGTCCTGATGAAAAGTCATGATCATTAATATCAAAGACTTTTATTGGATATAAAGGAATAAATTTATTATTATTAGTGAAAATAACACGTGATGTCTGTTGATATTTTTGTTTATCGATACCATGGAGATAGAAATAAGAAGGAGAACAGTGAAGATAGGCTTTCAAGATCACAACATGGACCGGGAATGAGTACCCAGTTTGTGGCGCTGGTGCTCCCAAAGGCCGGTCATGTGACCTGCCAAACATGACAAATTGTCGTCTGCTCTTCCTGCATTTTGGTTTCGAGCATGGTAAAGAGATAGAGGGCGCTACACTTCCTAAAGGCCCAAACGACCAGAAACGCCGCCATACTAGGTACCGCTTTTAGTTCCATAAGTAGAAACATTATCTTTGTTCTCCTTCTTTCTATCTCCCTGATCGATACAATGGTCGGTCGGTTGGTTGGGTGATTGCGAAAAAATAGAATATAAGTGACGAGGTCACTCTGTTTATAAAATACCTATATCTGAGAGTAGCGTCATATGCCATTTGCTAAGCAGTCAGCATACGCCAAAGACATTTCTTTGGACAGGTGCATGATTTTTAAATAAAACGTCACATAGAGTGGATCATTTTTACACGGCAATGTTGCAAAACGGTGAGCGCGCCATGTAAAAATGATCCACTCCATGTGACTTTTTAAACGTCATGCACCGGCCGTGTATAATATAGGCATATAGGTCACGGTCTGAAAATACACGCAATGCATATGTCGCAACTCTCATATAAAGGCATCCTATAAGGAAAGGGCAACTGACGTCACTGTTGGTTTGGAAGAAAAACCTGTTCGTTCTTTACGACTCCTACAATACACGAGATGGAGCGATTTGATTGGTCTATGTTAAACTGGTCTGTGATATGATTAGCCTACGTCGCCATGACGACTCCTGCTATGATACGAGGCTTACGAAAAAGACAGGCTACTGAGGTGCATTCCACTTATCTTTTTTACAGACTGCTAGAGTGACGTGATGCTCTTTTCGTACACCTGCATTGGTGCATTCAAGTATCACGTGACTCCGGCGGTCTGTAAAAAAAAAGATACGCGTAAAGCACTACGGTAGCCTTTCTTTTTCGTTAGCCTCGCTGTCGCTATGATAGCTGCGACAAAAATGCAGTGGTAGATTGGTTGATGGAACTGTTTGTTTGTAAATATGCCCTTTCCTTATTGCATGCAATTCACATATAAAGGCACCCTATACTCTCCTGAACGTGTGAGAGAAGACAACGGACATCGAAAGGCGTGAAAAAAAAGAGCAGATTCCGACCTTCAGATCTTCTGTGGTAGTGATCTTCTGCAACGGGCCCTATGTGCCATTTTGAGAGAAATAATGCATTTTTGATGAGTGTTCATTGTGGTTTTTAATTAATATCTTGGCTAATTATCAAAATTATCTTTTATTAGTATACATTAGTTGAGTCGCCCGGGCCCGTCATAATAACATTAAATATAAAAATCAGGGTTGAATGATTTTATATTTTTTAACGAAAATGAGTTTAACCGAACTTAGAGTGGCGGCCCCACTGCTTTCGGCAGCGTACACCGGGTGTGCCAAGCCCACTCCGTTTGATGTGATTTTATATTTTTAAACAAAGATATTTTCAAACGAACCCAAAGTTGGGGCCCCACTGCACGCACGCTCCGCTCCTGTTTTGATTTTATATGCACGCTCCGCTCCTGTTTTGATTTTATATTTTTAAATAAACGAAAATCTTTCCAAACAAAAATAATGCTGTTGGTCCACTGCCTTCCCCTGTTTGCACCATCGAATTCGTATAATTTTATATTTTTAAACGAAAATCTATCAAAACGAATCTAGAGTTGGGGTCTCCACAACCATCGGCAGCTTACACTGGGAGTGCTAACCCGCGACCGACGTTATAGATGGCCGGTTCATGACTTTTAAAGCGTCATGAACCGGCCGTGCATAACGTAGGGCGCGACTAAGCATTCTCCGTTCTGTTATTATTTGATATCTTTAGAGGAAAGACCGGAGTAGCCCGGATCCATGGTAATAAACTTAAAAATACCTAAAATGAGTGTTGAATAATATGTATCCGATCATTATGTAAACAACTGGTGTTAAAATACTGATATTTACTGGTAAAAGGGCTTGTAAAAAGTGTTTTTCTTGTCGCTTTCTTTTTAAACCATCGGATACATTTAAAACTAGTCGGATATGCCAATCCCAAAACTTTCTTCTATCTCATACATGTTAATGCTTCAAAATTCGCTATCAAACCATTAAAAAAAAAAAAAATCAAAATTTTTTGTCATTTTGTTGTACATCAGCTGCTGTACCGGCAGGAAAAGATAGCCTCCTTATAGGGAAGTTGCAATCAGCTGATCGACTGTTTCACTTGGAGGTCAGGGTACTTCCACCAATCAGAACTGCCTATTTGTAGTGTGTGACCCAGGGGTGATTCTGAGCACAAAAAAAAATTCTGAAATTCACAGCAAATTTTCTGAAAAGTTATAACAGAGGGGGAGGGTCCCACTCTCGCCACTTTTTTTTGCATCCTTTTGATGAAATTTGCGTTTTTTCACGATCTTCTGACGCAATTTGCCGTTTTTTGCAATGACTTTGACGAAATTTTTCGTTTTTCATGATCTTTTGACGAAATTTGCCATTTTTTGCAATCTTTCGACGAAATTTGCCGTTTTTCGCAATGTTTTTGTTGAAATTTGCCGTTTTTTCGCGATTTTTTGACGAAATTTGCCGTTTTTCGCAATGCTTTGACGAAATTTGCCGTCTTTCGCAATGTTTTTGACAAAATTTGCCGTTTTTTGCGATCTTTCGACAAAATTTGTCGTTTTTCGCAATGTTTCTGACAAAATTTGCCGTTTTTTGGCGATCTTTTGACGAAATTTACCGTTTCTCGCAATGCTTTTGACGAAATTTGCCGTATTTCACAATGTTTTTGACAAAATTTGTCTTTTTTTGCGATCTTTTGACGAAATTTGCCGTTTTTCGCGATGTTTTTGACGAAATTTGCCGTTTTTCGCAATGTTTTTAATGATGCCGTTTTTTGGCGATCTTTTGATGAAATTTGCCGTTTTTCGCAATGTTTTTTGACGAAATTTGCCGTCTTTCGCAATGTTTTTGACAAAATTTGCCGTTTTTCGCGATCTTTTGACAAAATTGGCGACTTTTCTTTGAACGAATGACGAGATTGATTTTTTTCGACGATCATTTGCCGAAATACCAATACATTTTATGTCCGAATTTTCGGATTTATGACCGATATTTTTTTTTAATTTTCGGAAATCATTGCTTTAATTTTTCAGAAAATTCGGACCATAATCACCCTTGGTGTGACCTTCAACCTGACGTCAATCGCAACTGCCCTATTGCTTGTTTTTGAGATTTTAACTAATTCTACTGAAAACACACGAAGCTAAAATGAGCGGAACCCAATTACAGAAGAGTCATTCCCAGTTCTCGTCAGTCGTCAATATTGAATTTGAATATCGCCAAATTAGACAGACATAGCCGAGTTGGCTTCATACATGGAAACATATTTTTGACGCCAAATTTTGCGATATTTCATTAATTGCCGCCAAACTTGGCGAGAATTTGACGTTGGCGAATATAAATATATAGTGTTAAGCATGTAATTGTTGAAACGATGGTTACAAAAATGAAAGAAAATTTGGCGAAACCATGTTCACTATAACTCATAAATTAAACCCGCTTATGAAGGAATCCTGCTGTAATGTTTCAAAATGTCAGTCACCCTATAATTTCATACTGCTATATCTCAGCCATTTTTTAAGATAGACGCAAAACAAAAAATGCTCTGGAATCCTTGGAAGGCCGAACATTTAAAGCAAAAAGTTTTTAGGATTTCTAAATGTTTTTGTACAACCTTTTGAAATTGAAATCTTTAAATGGCTATCACAGCACCCCCTCCAGGCGCCAATATCCCCAAATTCAACTGGGACCTTCAACGTACAGTCAAAAACATACACAAAAAATTTGATTCAATTATCTGCATAACTTCATACACTTTTTGATGATACAGTAGTGAAAATGGAACTAAAATAGCGATCGCAGCGCCCCCTTTCGTCGAAATATCACCAAATTCAACTGGGACCTGCTTGCCATAGCCAAAAACATAGAAAAACAAATTGGTTCAATTTGAAGCAGAACTTCATACACTTTTCGATGATACAATGAGGGCACACAGATAGACAGACAGACAGTTTGTAAAAACATGTTTTTCGGAATCTCTGACCCCTAAAACATATAAATCCATCGAAAACCTGAAGTTGAAAAAAATTTCGATTACAATACTTTCTTCTATTATAGATAGAAGAAAGTAAAAATATTTCTTATTGTCCAAACTCTTTGAAATTTTTATGAGTTATAAGTATAATTTTTCCGAAACCTGTGTATAACTTTCGGGCTAAAATATCAATATTTATCTGTGTTTTTCTTGTCACTTTTTATATCACATTGAAATCTAATGTGAAATTTTTTTTTTTTCAAACTGATAATTTTACTCCTAAATCTTATTATTTCTAAACCCAAAATTGTCTCGAACAACTAAAAGATTAGGCTGAGGTATTAAAATTTTAGAGCATTAGTGCAAAAATGAATTTATGTTATAAATTTAAACAAGTGTGCATCTTATGCGATATATATTCCTGCCGATATACTGATTATTCCCCCCCCCCCCCTAAATCTCATAATTTCTGAACGAAATTTATACTCGATCAGTAACTGAAAGGTATTAACATTTCAGAGCAATTGTACAAAATTAAGTTTATTTTTTAAATCAAAATGTGTCTAATGTTAATTCTATGGGCAATAGAAACAGAAACCAGAAGTGAATTAAACTAACAAAAAATTTAAAGTGTTAATATAGATATTTTTTTTAACTGGAGATGTCATTTTAAAGTTAAATGTACGCTTAAAAAGCAGGTGTTTTTGTTGTTTTGTATTTTGTTTTCCGAAGTCGATGCAGAAAAAACAAAAGTCGTCAAAGTGACTTTTGGAAAAAAACTTTTATGAAAAGGTTATATTTTTTCAAACCAAATTAATTCTAAATAAGTGAGTATTTTTTTATTTTTCGTATTGACTTGAAGTGCAGATGTAAATTTTTAAACATTAGAGAATCCACTGTATATCCAAAATATTTTAAACAAACCTTTTAAATTTTTTCAGTTATGAAATGAATAAAAATTAGCAACTATGAATTTGCATTCATTTTATAACTGTAAAAGTAGTTAAGAGTTTGGTGGACAGAAATTATCTCTTATAATCGTAAAAATGCAGTTTTCACCAACTATTCAATAGCTATTTAGTAAGTGCTCCTTTAACATTTTTGAAGTATTCTTTACTGAACTATTTTAGAAATTAAGAAACAAGCAGTTTTATATGCAGTAAATCTTTTTTAAATACATGCTGTAATAATTCTGGACACAAGAATTACATTTAGTGATAGGCGATTGTCGATAATTCAACAATCATCATCGTAGAAAATAATAATTTATTTTCTCACTGAGAAGCTGAAGACCGCAATTGCAAAATTTAGTGATTATTATACTGACAGGAAACCTAGAAATAGGTGATTGTCGATAATTCAATAATCGTCATCATAGAAAGTAACAATCAAAGAAGTCATTAATTCCCAAATTTTACAGCCAAGATGTTTTACAATCGGATGCCTATCTGAGAAGCTAAAAACCACAATTAAAAAATTTAGCAATTTATCCTTGACAGGAAATGTTATCGTTGTGACAGACTATTTTACCGTAATTATAATAATGATAACTATTTTATGGTATATTGTGGCAGGACTATTTTACGGTAGAATCAACTTGCTGCTGATTGAGGATTCAGGGGAAAAATAAGGTTATGGCCACACTTTTTTCAAAGCTGTTTATTTCTGCACAGGATTGGACCAATTTTCTTTCATTAGACTCAGGATGGGGTGTACTTGCATACTCGTGCTAACTTTTTGCTTCAGCAGACTCAGGTAGTCCGGGCTTGGACTTTATTCCATCTGGACCTTGTCAGACTAGATGTTTTTATTATTATTATTATTTTTGTAAAAATAACAGTTGAGATTGCATGCATTCGTTAATGTTAATGGAATTTTTAAAAATTTATTTTTTTATTAAAAAATTTAAAGAGAAATAATTTAAAAAATAAATTGAAAAAAACATTTTTTTTCTTTATAGAGTTTCCAAATTAGGATTTTTTAAACCATAGTTTTCTTTCTTTCTAAACTATGTTATTATTAATTATATTTATTTACCGATTCTTCATTTGAATGTAATTGTCTAAAAATGATCATTAGTGTTGTAATTCCACAATGAATGCCTTGCAAGCATATAATCAGAAAAATGCTATACTTTTAATCTTTTCGCAGTAGAAAACAAGATGATTTATTTTTTATCATGCCTGGCCGGTCCAAGCGAAGATAGCTTTCATCCAGGTCGAGACAATCCTGTTTTTTCGCCCGTGATGGCCTATAATATAGTTCAATAGAGTGAAATTTTGCATTGGGACATTAAAAGTATATGCTTTTATATATAGGATTAAGGATTTTTTTTAATTTCCCTCTCCTGCCTGGCTGAAGAGGGAAATAGTAGTATCTTATATTCTAAAACAAATATTTTAAAATCAAAGAAAAATTTTAAAGGAATTAGAAAGAAATTTTACAGTTATATACTGTTTATTTGTCAGGAAGGGACTAAAGCAAAAAATAAAGGAAGAAATTGAATTTGAAATGATGAGATTTTGACTATCCAGGAAGTTTTTAATGCACCTGAGAGCATTGTCTTGAGTGGACGATCATTTTCAGAGGTTGTAAACACACAAATTGTTCCAAAAATTTTGGAACAAACTTTCAGAGAAGAGATAATGTGGTTAAGACAAGCCTTTTTTGTACATGAAACCAGAATCTCAATCCATTTATTCCATCAAATATACAATATATTCAATCAAAAATACAGGGTGTGTCACTACAAGCTGAAACGGAATTTCATTCACAAATTTAACTATAAATGAAGATACTTTAGCAAGATTTTCATCATACTAACTTTGCTTAGTATGAAATGTGATGACATCATTGGAAGTGACTGAATTTTGGTCAGTGACACAGTATAGGTACTGTCAGCTGCATTCTGAATAAAATAGTGTCTAGCTCAGTGCTGTTTAATCATGAATGGTGGCAATTTCCAGCACTTCTTGTCATGATATCATATTTTTACAGAAATCAAACTAGCTCTGTTGAAAATATAATTACACTATCTTTATTATTGTTCAGGTAACAAACAAAAATCCAAGTTCGTCCTGGAGCGAAATACACTGTATTTTTGACTGAATAAGTAGATTGCAATCTTGCTTTTTCGGACAAAAATTGCCTGTCTTGATACCTGTTATCACCCCTGAAAGTTTGTTCCATTTTGTTTAGAAACACCCTGCTGGTTAAAAAGCAAACAGATTATTTACCAAATAATATTGAGGAACTTTCATTTAAACATTATTAATTCCTATAAATGTCATCACAATTGGTTAATTTTCTTAAATGTCACTTTTCAAACAGCAAATAAATAATGTAAAAGCATTGTCTTTTATTTAAATAGGAATCTATTTCTAATTTTTCTGAATATCTTTATTAGTTGAAAGTGGAAATTGTGTAGAAAGGTTTTAAAATTATTTTTAAGTATCTTCATTATCCCATTGACTACTTTCCATAAAAAAAAAAAAAAAAAAAACTTCACCAAATTGTAACGTCCGATACATAAATGAAACAATGTTGCAATTGGAATTTTAAAAAATATATATATGAGAAATTCGGAAAAGCTCCTCTCACTAAAGTGTCAACAATCAGTAACTTTAAACAATAAAATGTACAATATATTAATGAAAACAGACAAAAAAAATCTTAGAAATTTATTTATTTACATTATTTTATCATTCTCGGTTGGTGGATGCGATTTCAGTTAAAATATATCTATTATACTTTTTCTCTTTTAATATCATGACATCACCATTTAGTGACGTAATTGTCATTTTAATTAACAAAATAACTTATAAATCAGTAAAACATCATTGAAAATACAAATAAATGTAAATTAAAAATCACTTGATGACACAACACACATGTATATAACTTATTTGATGTCAAGTGAACGTGATGCCACAATCAGGCATTTTTGGCATTAAATCCTATAGTTTGGCGATAGTTTTTTTAATGGAAAGTGGCCGACAGTAGAATGGGGAAGTACCGTATTCAGTTTGACTGAATATTTTTATATTCGGCAGAACCGAATATTCTCTAGTAGGGTGAAATAGATAAATATTGAATATTCAGTGCATCTCTAGTCTTTGCAATGTTTTTCACCCAAAAATGGAGAATTGCTTGCTAAATTTAAGGGGAAAAAATGGGGGGGTTTCTCTGTTTGAAAGACTTGAAACATACTCTAGTTTTTCTGAAACACAATTTCAAACAACTATGGTAGATAAACCGAAAAGGTTTATCTTATTGAAATGTTCAATGTAATTGTTTGTTCTATTCAATGTAAACGTAATGCTGCATATATCGTATTTTTTTGGATCGGTTGTTAGAAGAAGAAAGTCGCTATATAATGAACTGTTTTTATATACTGTTGAGTTGCTCTTTGTTCAGAGGGATTATAAACCCATCTTTACATGGAAATTTCAAGCTTTTAATACTGCCTCCAGGGCCGTGCGAAGAGGGTAGCGAAGGGGGCTTTCGCCCCGGGCGCGGGAATTGAGGGGGCGCCAAATTTATACTACCAGCCACGGTTTAATTTATTTATTTATTCATATTTTGGTCATCGATCATTTTCTGGGGAATTTCTTTTTCTCTCTTCATCATTCTTTTTTTTTTCTGTTGCAAAATATCATGTACTTTCCAATAAATAAGTGCAATTTTCTCTTATGCTATTTAGTTGTTTACAATTTCTGAATTAAAATTGAACCTTTTAAAGTTCCAAAATAAACTCGAAATGTTTATTCAATAGAATTTATTTCTGTTTCTCTACTTTATCAGTTTTGTGTTACCTGTCACAAAAAGAAGGGGGGGCACCAAATAGAGACTTTGCCCCGGGCGCAGTTTTCTCTTCACACGGTTCTGACTGCCTCACTTGAAGACTCTAGATCTGTGCTTGCATACTGGAGTCTACCATCATTGCATGTTCTATATTACTGGTTGATAAAAAAAAATTTCTTGGTGAAGAGTAAGATTTTCTGAAAATTCTTACTTATAAATGTTTTTGTTATTTGTTCATTAGATTTTAATATATATGCATATCTAATAACTGTTCCTTTTTATGTGTCATCACTATTTTTGAACTGTAATATTGACCTTATTTAATCACAAAATTTTGAGATTAGATAACAACAAGACTAGATGAAGATTTCTATTCAGAAGTGATAGTAACAAAAGAGTGGAATAGTTAACAGTTGTGTATGCAGTATGTATATAGATATATTAAAAAAAATATATATGAAGAAAAAATATGCTTTACATTTTTTTTTACAAATAATGTATGAAATACAAATATGCAGATGGAGGAGACGGGTCTACATTTCTATGGTTGTTAGTACTGCAGAATATTAGGGCTTGGATAATTTTTTTTAAAATTAAGCCTTGGTTCCAGGCACTACCAAAAAGCTGAGTCTTTTTTTATAAAAATGGATAATTTTTTAAGAAATTAGATTTAAATACAAAATATACCTTTTTATGATTATTTACAAATTATTTTATTCTTTGTAACAAAAAAATTATACAACCTGAAAGACCCATCAAAATTTTTATATGCATCCATTCATTTATTTTTTGATTAAAGGGCGATTCCATTGTTACGTGTGTGACTTTTAGAGAGCATTTTTTTTTTTTTCAAATTGAGACAATTTTGGAAGTGAAATTATTTTGATAATGTTTTACTTTTTTATTACTATTACAGGACACATACAGTATCATTTTTGTTGTGACATCTTTAGTCTAAAGTAATAATTTTTTTTTTTTTTTTTTTTTTTTTTTTTTTAAGTAAAGTCGTTGTTACATGTGTGATTCTTTTGAGTCACACACGTAACAACGACTTTACTATTTCAAAAAAAAATTGTTATTACTTTAGACTAAAGGTGTCACTACAAAAAGGATTCTTGTATGTGTCCTGTAATAGCAATAAAAAAGTAAAACGTTATCTAAACAATTTCACTTCCAAATTTGTCTCAATTTGCAAAAAAACACTCTCTAAAAGTCACACATGTAACGGTGGAATCGCTCTAAAGCTGGTTCTCAAATCCAAAGCTACTTTCTGGCACATTTCTGAATCCATTTTTGTTTAGAAACACATGAAATTGGCAGGTGGTCTTATTCAGAAACTATGTAATCAAAAGACATTTTCCATTTTTTGGTAAAGGCAGAAGAGTCAGAAAATACTGTCAGAGTCGGTGTTTTGAACTGAATTCCTGACGCGGCACCGCAAGAAAGGAGAAAAACTTGTCGTCACATGACAAGAATTGCTTATAACTCGATAAGTAATTGATTGATCAAAAATTGGAAAACAGGGGTCGATGCAGGGTTTTTTCTTGAGGCCCATTTTGTGAAAAATAAAGGTTATTTTTGTGAAATTTATTATATTTTTGTGAAAAATAACATTTTGTAACGAAAGTTGAAATCCAGTTAATCAAATTCGAACCAAGTATTTATAAACAAAAACTTTTTAAAATCCTTTTGCTGAAGTTTTCCTCTCTGATGAACTTGTTTGTTTACAAATTACACATTTTAAAACATCACAAAATAATAAATAGTAAGTTTTTATGGAATAGAATTTTGTGAAGGTCCCCATTTTTTCAAATTGATTTTTGTGAAGGGACCCATTTTATCAAATTGATTTTTGTGAAGGGGCCCATTTTATCAAATTGATTTTTGTGAAGGGGCCCATTTTATCAAATTGATTTTTGTGAAGGGGCCCATTTTATTAAATAGATTTTTGTGAAGGGGCCCTAAATAGGCCCCAAATTTTTCCTGGATCGACCCCTAATGTATTTATATTCCAAATCGCTTCAATAGTTAGGCCTAGGCCTGTTAATTTCAGGCCTTTACATTTAAAAATGAGTAAGTTTTTCATTGTAGAGCAAGGAATTTGAGAACTACCTTAAATGATGGGCTATAGCGCATCCACAGCATCAATGTCCCTATTTCCCATCCTGAATAAGCGTCTCTATACAGTGCTGTAGTTGGAAAAAAATATTTGTGGGAACTCACCTTCTAATAGAGTAGATAAGGAGTGAATTTTTCGCATTGGTCATGATGTTATTAATACAGATGAATGCTCTTTCGCATTCAGACATTGAAATGGGTATAGTTTTCACAGTCTGGAGGAAAAAAAGGCTTGTGCTCGTACGCGTTATTTTTTTTCAGTAAAAAAAAACCAAATATTTCTGGGAACAGCGTTCCCACCTAACTACAGCACTGTCTCTATATAAAAAATAAAAGTTGATATCATCAAGAATTGAAAACTTTTTTCTTCTAAATAATATATATATTTAAAAATTTAATTGGTATTTGGCTGTCAAGTATTTCAGATTTAATCTTAAAAAATAATAGTAATAACAAAATCAACAATGTTATATTACTTTTAAATGCTAAAGGTGTAAAATTAACAACTATAATATAAATTAAAATAACTTTTATTAGTTGTTTTACATGTTTCGACTCTTTCCGAGTCATTTTCAAAAACAAAATTTTTGTTTTTGAAAATGACTCGGAAAGAGTCGAAACATGTAAAACAACTAATAAAAGTTATTTTATTTTATATTATAGTTGTTAATTTTACACCCTTAGCATATAAAAGTAATATACTATTACAAGGTGTTATAATTTATTATATCAACAATGTTATTTAAATAAAACAATATTTTATAGCATTAGTATCTAAAATGCGCCGAAATAAATCATTCTGTTAAAATATAAAAATCTTAAAAATGTACACATATAAGTCAATTCATAAAAATACTTTTAAAAAGATTTTTTCACTTTCATGTTCTCCAAATGAACACTATAATAAATACACAGCATAGAAATTGATAACTTTGATATATATGTCTGAAATAATTAATAACTGATTTAACAAATAAATGCACATTTGTTTAAAAATTAAGCCAAGATGTAGTATGGTCCCTACTTGGTTCTTGGTGACATTTTAGACACTGAGATCATAAAGGACGTTAAGTTAGATGAATTTAAGTATTTACAAACACAGGTTTTTTTTCATGCTTTATAAGAAATATTACTTACGTATTTCTGTTGACTTCATTATTTTAATTTTGAAAATGGAACAGATGTACCATTTGCCCTCAGTCCGCCATCTTGTTTTTTAAATCAAAACACATTTGTTTTCTTTCTCATTTCCAAAATAATTTTCATCCATATTTACTTATTATAAACACGTTATTTAATTTAATCAACTAATTTATTTACATTCAATAATAAAAGCTTAATAATAATAATAATAATTAAAAAAACAAGATTGCAGACTGAGGGCGAATGGTAGGGGAGACCGGTACACACTGGACCACCCCCTTATATTTTATTTACAGTATAGAACCATTTATCCGGAATGGTCGGGGCCAGATGTATTCCGGATAACTGGTTGGACATTAAAACAACATCCATTTGATGAGATTTGTAGAATAAATGTGGCTGTAACATGTTACTGATTTTAAATTATTAGATTACTCTGATTAAGGCTCAGATCCTATCAAGATCAAAGATTAATCAGAGTTTGAAAGAAGGCAATTTCTGGCAATACCTTGGAAACAATAATACTGCATAAGAATCAAAATGCTCAATGTCTGACTAAATAGGCTTTCATTTCAAATACTGGTCAAGTTGAGTAAAGAGCAAGATATTGGTCAAGTTGTACAATGCATGTGGTAATCTATCAAGCAATGCACATGTCAAACTGGCACTGCATGGCACTTTTTTCTGGAAAGATTCTGAAATCAGTCAGTTGGAAATATCATTCTGGATAACTGGTTTTCCGGTTAACTGGATTCCGGATAAATGATTCCATACTGTATTTAAATTTTTTTTAAGATTCTCTTCTATCCTAATGGACAACAGCACTGAACTGATTATTTATAGCCTTCAGAAAATATGTTTAGCTCAGATTAAACTATTTTATCCTGATTGGTTGTTTTAAGCTTCTAAAAGTAAAATTTTTCATCATCATATTTTTATTTTTTTAGTAATTAAAAGTTGTAGATAAATAAGATAAAATAGCTTTTTTGCAAAGCTAAGATACTTGTTTTTATTTAACTTTAAAGTTGATATGTTTAAAAGAAAGCTATAAACAATATTAATACGATTATTTATTGAACTTCAGCATGGGGGCACAGTGAACCACCTACTCCTGGGGCACAGTGGTCCACAATCCACTCTGCTCCTGTAATGCAGAATGTTCAAAATATTTAATAATTGCTTATTTTCTATAAAGAAATATTGTTTTAAAGTAGTTATTTAACTATAAAATAAAGTAAACAAAGAAAACTAACAATTTATTTAACATAGTAAGAAATATTTTGTTTTGTATTTACTGCCTTTGATAAATATAACTGTAGTCTAATGGGTGATGATTCTATTCAAGTAAGATTCATAAGATGCAAATTGAATGGAAATCAGTTTATTTTCCCCGAAAGTAGATGAATCTGTTGTTGATGGTCAATGATTTCATAATGTTGCTCCCAGATCCAAAAGTATTAGGAAAATTACAGGCTCAATCTAACTCATAAGTATTTTGAAGTTTCATTTGTAAATTTTAATGTGTGCTGATTAATTTGTACTTATGTTCCTGTATTAATCTGTTATTATTTTCAAAATATAATAATTTTTTTTTGGTTTGTTTTTGTTTCAAAATGTTACTTGTAAATGTATATTATTATGTTATTTTAGGGTAAAGGGGAAATAAAATAGAATTAGATTAATGAAAAATAGATTTATATTGTATTTCAGATAATACCTAATAGCGGTCCACTGTGTCCCGGTGGGTGGACCAGTGTGGTGGGGCACACTGGTCCACTTTACGGGTGCATAATTTTTTTTTTTTTTTTTGATAAATGTATTGAAAACTATGTTCTGAGAAAATTATGATGAATGTATAAAGGTTTAAGGAATATTCAAAAATATTTTCATGCAGATCGGTTTGTCCATTAAAGAGAAAAAAAAAAAAATTTAACTGAAAAAGTGGTCCACTGCGTACCAGTCTCCACTACATCTAAGCCTTGAAAAGGTATTTTTTCATGTGTATTCATATAATTTAAACCAGAAATGAATTTCTAAACCTAGATTATTTCCAATTACTAAATACACATACATTATTTCTTGTTTAATCTAGAAAATGATCTATGTATTTTTGTTGCTCATATTATTTTAATTAAGAAAGGTTATTTTATACAAGTAGCATTCCTAACTCAAATATAAATTTTGAAACTCAATTATTTCTGATCATTAAAAATGTATCAAAAATTGAGTTTGATAACAGAATATAATTGCCAAATAGGTACCACAGTACATCTGTTTAAAAAATTACTATAACATTTACGATAAAGAAAAACTGAAACATGTCTTCAAAATGATAACATAACAGTAGAAATGCATAGAGTCATTTAATTTTCAGATTTAACAATGTCAATATTTCGGTTGGGAAGTTTCATTTCTCCTAAAATACAAATTTTACTTGGTAAAGGTCCCTCTTGAGGAGACAGTAGTCTGACCACTTTCCTATTCATATCAACTTCAGTAACACAAACAAAGCCAATGATATTGGTTACCATGAGATTTTCATCAACTTTGTCAGCAAAACTTAAGCCTAAAATGCACCGCTCTAAATGATGACCAAATGACACTGATTCAACATTTATATCATTGGCAGTTACAGTCTCAGCATCAATATTGGCTTCACTAGGAGGTGGTTTAACTGTATAAATATTTAAATCAGAAAAATTTACTTCAATCGTACATGGATTCAAATTTCCCCTATGACCATAAAAGTATTCCCACACACGATTGTCTCGATTCTTAATTCGTAAATTTCGATCCCGGTCAATGACTCCATGTTGTTTGGGAACATATACAACTCGTACAGAGGTAGGCACATCTTTCTTTAGCTGAAGATACACCCTTTCTTCATCAAGAACAAACAGAGTATCAATTTCAAATGAATACGCAGCAAGAGTAACAGCACTATATCCATCGCCTCTTACCCATCCACATGTATCAATTATTACTCCAGATGATCGGGTATGTGGATTAGCATTTTTCATTCTAGTTTTTAACATCTGACCCAACTTTTTGATGAGTAGAAAATAAAGTTTAATATTTTGGCCAGGACTCTTATGTCCAAAATGATAGACAGACAAAGCTCGTTGATCAAATCCATCAGTTACATCTGACGGTTTCTCAACAGGCATAACACAGATAGATCCGGGCATTGATACCGAACTTTGGCCCACATCTAAATCAACAAAGACTGGTCTCCTACCCATCCTTGCAGCATAATTTAACAAAAAATAACAAAATGAAGTTTTACCGACATCTGTAGGTCCAACAATCATGCTAATAGGACCTAATGAATTTTCAAACTCAGCTTTAACACGCTGTTCTTCTAAACAAGCATGGATAGACACGTGGATCATAATCAACGATTCGGTAGTGTTCTCTAAAGCTGCTACCTGTCCACTTAATTTGACAGTGCATCCTTTCCATGTAAATAAAGATACCGATGCCGATGGCGGAAACGAATAGACTTTATTCTGTATAAGTTCAGTACCTACTATTTCCGCAAATCCACTCGTTAGTTGCAGGGTAACATCCGTTGTATCTTCATCAACAGCAAATCTAAGTTCTGTCTCAACTCCGAGATTAAGCACTCTGGTACCATCATCAGCTTCTGCCACTTCTGCCATAATGTATATAAGATCGAAGATATAAAATAAACTTTAAACTAAGAAGCACTAACTTAAAACACCGTAACCTTCAGAAATGACAAAAGTTGGTCGGTTGACATTCGATACGCACAAGGTAAATATAAACAGAGATAATCGAATTCTATTCGTGTTAATTTCGCAACCAATCTTTCAATAGATCATTGTGCTATTGAGTTACGGTGAACGTGAACTTGATAAAACACCATCGATAATCTTCTTGTGATGGGTTTTTAGAAATTACTGATTTGAATATAAAATATAAATTTAAACTACTTTTAATATAAAATATTACAGAATTTAAAATTCTTATCTGGAAATTTTTCGTAAACTTGCACCAGATTTTGCTAGCAGGCAGGCATTCAGCTGTCCGCTTATTTAGGATCTTACAGTAGAGATCCTTACCCAAACTACAACGCCTAGAATACTAAGGCTCTGTACACGGCCGCTGCATGACGTTTAAAACGTCACAAGGAGTGGATCATTTTTACATGGCGATTGATCCTCGCAGATTTGGTACCTGAATTCAAGCATAGTCGAAAAACCAAGCTAATCGGAACTGGTTCAGCCAATCAGAAGAGTCTTAGACAACCCAACTCCGGCTGCGGTAGATTGGTGCTGAACTGCGTACCAATAATCCGAAGAGTCTTAGGTACAAAACGGCACGCCCCTCGTTTTGCACCAATCGCCTTGTAAAAATGATCCACTCCATATGACGTTTTAAACGTCATGCACCGGCCGTTATAACGTAGATCGCGGCTGTACCCAAACTACAGTGTCTAGAATAATGTGGTGTGGAAATCAACAAGCGAAAACGTATATAAAAAAATACAATCCCACAAGAGGGCGCTATGATCCAGTTTATTGTAGGACAAATGAATGTGCTACAAATGAATATAAATCTAATGTTTTTTCAAAAATTTTGATGCAATTTTTGCTATATCCTTTTTTTTTAAACAAAAGAGCAAAAGTTTTAATTTTTTAAATAAAATCACTAATTTGCACTTTCTACCAAGCGTAAATTCTACCAAGCAATGATTTTTTTTTTATAATTTGAGCCGTTCCAAATTTATGTATTGTAACAAATTTCTTTTGGAGCAATATGAATTGCAGTCCTGAAATTAGGCATGGTTTTTGATAAACATTGAACGCTTATAAAAGAGTGTTTTAAAAAATATATATAGTTTTACTTTTATACTTATTCAGTAACAAGTTGATTCGACGTGGAATGACCCCAGGTCACAGTGTTGTATTTAATCAATATAAAATTGTATTAAAAGTCTGATGAAACTTCCAAATTATATTTTAGACATCATATACTGTGCCTCTTGATACTTTTCAAATTGGTTAAACACTATTTTATCTGTTAGTTTGCATGAATTGATTACTTAAGTTTTATATAATGATGCAGAATATAATAAATATTTGTTAATATACGTCTTGCTGAAAGGATCAGGGTCCATAAGCCGTGTTTTTTGCCCATGAAATAAACTTTAAAACTTGATTTTGAAATACTGACTTAATTATTTCACTTCATATGAGGACTTATCTGGAATAAGTTATGAAAGTATGAATTTTTGTTTTCCTCTCAGAAGTTTAGAAATCCCCCCCCCCCCATTGGAGGGGAAAGGACGGATGGAGCAAAAACTTCAATTGGGACTTCACTTTGGTATGAAAATTTCAGATGTGTGATACTTATGCCCAGTAGCAGAATTTTCGGTGTTAATCTGCAGCAAACCAAAATTTACCTGCGACCCAAGAATGCTTGGAACAAGCTGAGTATCATAAGAAAATACCGTAAAATCCCGATTGTAAGCCCCCCCTTTTTTTTTCAAAAGCAAAAACAGTTAAATTTGGGAGGGGGCTTATAATCGAGATTTTTTTTAAAAGTCAACCTATTTTTATCATTAATTTAAAAGTAAAAAGGTTAATTTCAGGGGTGAGAATCTTCCATGTCTAGATTTCCACTTAAAAAAAAATCATCTATTAATTTAAGCCCTTCCCCCCCCCCAAAAAAAAAAACCTAAGCAAAATTTTTTTTTAACTTTAAATCTTTTTCCTTTGATACTTTCTTGTAACAATAAAAAATCAATCAACTGCCCCCCTGAAATTACTGCTAATGTAACTGGCTTTTTAACTGCTCCCCTTTGGTATCAAACATGCATAGTTTAATCTTTATAACTATTTAATTTTAAATTTCTTTTCTGACCTATTAAATACTCTATAGTAATAATAAATAAGTAATCTATTACCTAAATTATCCCCTCCTCCCCAAATCTCTGCTTCTCTTCCCTTGTTCCCATGAAGATCACTCCCACCCTAAATCCCATATCTCCTGCAGTTTAAAATCTTTAGCATAATTCTTTATTTTTTCTGCTCTCTTTGTGATTTTGTTGTAACAATAGTTAAATAAACATTTAAATTATCCCCCCCCAAAAAAAAGGTCTTTTTACTTTCTCCCCCCCCCCCCTTCCAAGCACACACAGTTTAAAATCTTAAATAATTTTTTTCTCTATTTAAAACTTTTTTGTAACAATAATTAATTAATTATCTAAATTACTTCCCCCCCCCCCAAAAAAAAAATCTCGCTTCTGCCCCCCCCCTTGCACACAAATTTTAAAATTCTATATTTTTTAAAAAGATTTTTATGCTTTAATGTTAGATTGTAGCAACTATAAACTAGTCGTTGGGGGCCACCGTAATACTTACCCATCATGGATATGCATAATGTAAAATATTAAAACAAAAATGTGTAAACTACTTATAAAATGCATAGCAATTCAAATAAAATCGTGGCTTGATGACGTCATAACTTTATAGGCTCGATTACTGAATTGCTTGAAAGAGGTTTTTCCTTATAACTCCAAAAATAATAATCATATTAACTAGCGGTTTATTGCATCTGATTAAGCGTCAAATTTCCAATTAAAATATATCTTTGAAGTGAAATTTGGATGAAATACAGGGTCATGAAAAATCGAAGAGTGTGGAAAATAGGATTACAAATATCTCAGCAACTAATTATCCGATCGATTTCATGCTTTATGCAAAATTTATGTTTTTTTATTGTCTTTTATATTCATTTCTTAAAATAAACAATTTCGAAAATTTTTATATACCTTTTATCAGAACGAATATTTCGAGAGTCCGAAAAAATAGATCCGGTTAATCGAGGTTATTGAAATGAAATAGGCTTCTTCCCATTATTACATACTAAGTACATACCAAATTGCAAGTGTCTATCTCAATTTTTTCGGGAGATAGAGCGTTTACAGACACACAGACGGACGGCAAATTTTTTTTTCTAAAAATATGTTTTTTGGAATCTCCAGTGTCTGAAACGTGTAAATCCGTCAAAAAAAAAAAAAAAAAAAAATTTCGATTTTCAAAACGATTACAAGACTTACCCTATACTACGTATGATGGGTAAGTAATAAATAATCATCTAACTCTTATTGTTACTTGCGAACACAACAAATAAGACAGAAAAATTTAAGATTATGAAGATTTTAAACTTTTTGTATTGGGGGAGGGGATGGAGGGATTTCATTGAGATTATATAAAAGCATAAGTGAAAATTTGCCAAAAATGTCAAAAGATGGAATATTATATCTTCTTTGGATTTTTAAATCAAGTTTTTGCACAAAAAAGTTTAAGGGGGGGAGGGGGTCTTATATTTGGGAATGGAAAAGAAAATCAAAATTGCTTAAAAATGGGGGGGGGGGGGTAACAATCGTGATTTTACGGTGTAGTAGGTCAAATAATAAGCAAAATTTGCTACAAAGAAAATATAAGATGAAAATTTAATAACTCTAGTAGCAAAAATTTAATTTTAACAATTTTTCTTAGCCTAGATTTTTTTTTTTTTAATGCTGGTAGATTGGTTTGTAAGATATGAAAAAATTTGCAGTCTTGCTGCCGTGCTGCACTGTTTTTGCTCGTGGGCTATGAGATGATATAGATGAGTTACTTTACTACAAAATAAGAAATAGGACAGAATTTTTAAAAAAAATAATTTTATAAGTTAAAAAGTTACAGTAAAAGTGAAATTTTCTGGTTGTTGACACCACCAATATGATATCAGCGTTACTCACGGACATGTTTTTGCTTTATAGTATAGAATCTCATTTGCTTTAAAGGACATTCCATGATCACAATAATGGAAGTAAATCCAATTACGGAAGATTAACAGAATTAAAAAAATATATATTATTAATAAAAATATATATTATTAATAAAAATAGTGAAGCCTCTTATTTTCTGGGACACAGTGGTGGAGATTAAGAGTTAATAATTGAAGGTTCAAGGGGAAAAACAAATACTACACTTTTTTAAAAATTTTCTATGACAGCTATTTGTAAGCTTGACTTGCATACTATTGCTTGCGAACCTTGGATCGAGACAAAAATAAAGATAATCTCCTTTGACAATCATACTTGAAGATATGTATAAAAGGGGAATAAATGATGAAAACCCTTTGAAGAATCAGAGTTGATGATTTGTATGCAGATAGAAGAACGATGAATAAATATTACATATGATTATCGTTGTTTTCACTCTCAGATCCTACAATTAGCTTAAAAATTAAATTAATTACTGATAATCCTAACTGTTCAATTTATTTGAAATAGGCTACTTGATCCCTCCCGTAATCTTTGAATCGCTATACCCTTAAATATACGGGGGCAAACGGGTTGGTCTAGATTTTTCTCACAGGGTCCTGTTGTGAAATTGTGAACAGTTTTTTTTATATTTATGAAAATTATAGTCATAATTTTGTAAATTTGAAAATATAGTTATATTTAGGTTCCTGTGTATCTATCCTTAATGTATAAAAAAAAACTAAGGTGTAATATGTAATTTGATGACTTTTAATTGTTTTGTGACAGGTCAGATTTAACTTTTAAATGATTAAATTTGTGAAAAGTTCAGTTTGGAGGTGTAAAAGTTTTGTGAAAGTTCAATTTTTAAGATAAGATAATTTTGTGAAGATGCTTGTTTTGAAGTGAAAAATTTTGTGAAGGGTGCTGTTTTAAGATGAGATTTTTTGTAAAGGGTCCTTTAAAGACCCGAAAATTTCCTAAACAGATCCCTGACGGGTGTATACACAGTCCTGTTACCATTAGAAAAAATTATAACTCATGAATATTTGAGATATATATTAACAACTATAATTATACTAGCGGGCCCTCGAATCGAACGAGCCTCCGGCTCGGGTCCCTGCTGACTGCGGCACCGTATAGCAGCGGTGCTGCGCACGCGCTGCAACATTCCATCGCCAGGGGGCGCACTATGCCCTATACAAACATAACCGAAATCTGTAAAGCTGTCGAAAGAGCCAAACCCTATAGAACCCGAGATAGAAAAGCACCCCCTGGTGGTCAAGCTTGGAACTACAATCGATAAGTCCTGTCGATGTTGAATGAATCAAACCGCATCGTGATGGGACCCATAGAACCCGAGTTAGCTGCAAATCCGTTAGTTCCATCTTCCACCGCCAGGGGACGCAATCTGTTCTATACAAACGTAACTGAAATCTTTGAGGCTGTCATTTTCGAGTCGCATGAGCCATACTTCGTCGTGATCGGGCCCATATAACCATAGATAAGAAAGCGCCCCCTGGTGGTGAAACTCTGAACTAAAATCGGTAAGTTCTATCGATATCGAGTCGAATGAGCCAAACCGCGTCGCCTGGGACCGATACGACCCGAGATATTTTGAAAAGAAATAGCGAATCCCTTAGCTTTTTCTTTTTTTTTTGTACAAAAATCGGGATTTTGCTAAAATAAAAAGTTATGTGCCGAATTCGAAAATTTTTTGAATCACTAAATGTCAGTCCACTCTTAGATAAAAAAAAAGTCCATTTATTAAGTCTGATGGCTGTTTAAATCTTTTAGTGCAAGCCAACTTTTTGTAAAAGCTACTGTGCATTTTAAGACTAATATTTTCAGTAGTTTGAACAGCTTGTAAATAGTTTTTTTTTTTTTTTTCCTGCTTGTCTCTTT